>APFE031362561.1:265994-291952 GCA_000404065.3 Pinus taeda | reverse complement strand
TCAACATTTCAAGGTTTGATGAATTCAATTTTCAAACCATTCCTTAGAAAATTTGTGTTATTATTTTTTGATGATATACTAATCTACAACAAGTCTTGGAAGGATCGTGTTGAACATGCTGACAGGGTGCTACAACTATTGGACGAGAAACAATTATATGCAAAAAGATCCAAATGTTTCTTTGGAGTACAAGAGGTGGAATATCTGGGTCATATTGTATCTCATGAAGGAGTTAAGGTAGACCCTGGCAAAATTAAAGCCATTAAGGAATGGAAAATCCCCACATTGATAAACCATCTACGAGGATTTCTCGGGTTGACAGGGTATTATCGCAAGTTTGTTAAGAATTATGGGAGAATAGTAGCACCTCTAACAACATTGTTGAAGAAAGATGCATTTTCATGGACTCCAAAAGCAACAAAGGCCTTTGAACATCTTAAAGAGGCAATGTGCCAAGCACCGGTCTTCGCTACGCCAAACTTCACAAAAACCTTTATTGTGGAATGTGATGCTTCAGGAAATGAAATTGGTGTTGTTTTAATGCAAGATGCAAGACCCATTGCTTTCAAAAGTCGTCCAATCAAAGGAAAGTATTATGCAAAGCTATTTATGAGAAGGAAATGTTGGCAATACTACATGCACTTAAGAAATAGCGACCCTACCTAATGGAACACACTTCAAGGTAAAAACGGATCATGATAGTCTTAAATACTTTTTAGAACAAAGATTTTCCTCTGAAGAGAAAAAAAAATGGGTCACAAAGATGTTGGGTTATAAATTTGAAATCATCTACAAAAGGGAAGCAAAATGTTGTGGCAGATGCACTCTCAAGGAAAGATGAGGATGTGGAAGCATTGTTGTGTGCCATTTCTATTATCCAACCAGATTGGATAAACGAAGCAAGGGATGAATGGAAGAATGATGAAGAAGTGTGGGCACTCATTCAAAAGTTAGAACAAGATCCCATTACATCTGATACATTTAGCTGGAAAAATGATTCGTTATGGTACAAAGATCGCTTATACCTCTGTCAGAATTCCCAACTCAAACAAAAGATTCTTATTGAATTGCACACTTCTCCCTTAGGAGGGTACTCAAGATTTTTAAAAACTTACCATAGGGTTAAGAAGGAATTTTTTTGGGATGTCCTTAAATTGGATATTAAAAATTTTGTGGTGGAATGTTTGGTTTTGCAACAAAATAAAGTTGAAACAATTAAGACCCCCGGTCTATTACAACCTTTATCCACTCCAAGCCAACGTTGGGAGGAGCTTTCAATGGATTTTATCACAGGTTTACCCAAGTTTTAGGGAACGAGTGTCATCATGGTGGTAGTTGATAGACTTACCAAGTATGCACACTTTTGTGAATTATCACATCCATTTAAAGCCAATACAGTTTCTACTGCATTTATGGAAACACTTCAAAAGCTACATGAAAATCTAAAGATTATTGTAAGTGATAGAGATCCCATTTTCACTGGAAATTTTTGGACAGACTTATTTTCTTATCTTGTTACACAGTTGCCTCATAGCTCATCTTATCATCCTCAATCTAATGGTCAAACTGAGATAGTAAACAAATGTTTGGAAGGATATCTTCATTTCTTTGTATCTGATAAACATACACAATGGGTCAAATGGTTGCCTCTGGCTGAAAGGTGGTAAAACACTTCCTTTCATACAGCAACAAAATGACCCCATTTATGGCACTTTATGGATATCAGCCACCATCCATCACATCATATTTAAGAGAAAATTCTAAGGTTCAAGCAGTGGAATTTATGTTATTACTATATTAATAATTTAAATTCATGTTATTACTATATTGTTTGTTTGTTTTATGTTTTATGTTTTAGTATTTTGTAACACTATTATACTAATCATTATCATTATTAAATTCATGTTATTACTATATTGTTTGTTTTTTTTAGGTTTTATGTTTTTCTATTTTGTAACGCTATTTTGTAACTCTATTACCCTAATCATTATCATTATTTAACTCATGTTATTACTATATTAATAATTTTAATTCATGTTATTACTATGTTGTTTGTTTGTTTTATGTTTTATGTTTTAGTATTTTGTAACACTATTATACTAATCATTATCATTATTAAATTCATGTTATTACTATATTGTTTGTTTGTTTTAGGTTTTATGTTTTTCTATTTTGTAACGCTATTTTGTAACTCTATTACCCTAATCATTATTATTATTTAACTCATGTTATTACTATATTAATAATTTTAATTCATGTTATTACTATGTTGTTTGTTTGTTTTAGGTTTTATGTTTTACTATTTTGTAACACTACTATACTAATCATTATCTTTATTTAATTCATGGTATTACTATATTGTTTGTCTGTTTGTCTGTTTTATGTTTTACTATATTGTAAAACTATTTTGTAACACTATTATACTAATCATTATATTTACATAATTCATGTTATTACTATATTGTGTGTTTGTTTTATGTTTGATGTTTTACTATATTGTAACACTATTTTGTATCGCTATTATAATTATAATTATCATTATTTAATTCATGTTATTACTATATTAATAATCTTAAGTCACGTTATGACAATATTGTTTTTCGTTTATGTTTTATGCTTTACTATTTTGTAGCACTGTTATACTAATCATTATCGTTATTTAAATTATGTTATTACTATATTCATAATTTTAATTCATATTATTACTATATTGTTTGTTTGTTTTCTGTTTTATCTTTTACTATTTGTAACACTATTATACTAATCATTATCATTATTTAATTCATGTTATTACTATATTGTTTATTTGTTTTATGTTTTACTATATTGGAACACTGTTGTGTAACACTATTATATTAATCATTATAATTATTTAATTCATGTTATTACTATATTGTTTGTTTTTTTTATGTTTTATTTTTACCATTTACTCTCTGATTCATTTCTTTTTACAACAAAGGCTCCTCCACCATTTCTTCAACCAGGGCGACCCCACCTCATCACGATACTAATGATTGCTTTCGTGGTCGTCAGTCCAGGAAGAGCCACTATGTGAGGTAGTGGTATGCCTTATCTAGCGTTTTTTATTATTACCGGACATAGAACTAGCCTTTGGTTGATAAAATTCCGGTTCAACAAAAATTGATCCTCCAAAACTGTAACCTTCTGCCTTGTGTTCTATAAAAAATTGGTGGAGCTCTTCACCCTGATCGCCCTTTGATCAGAATTAGAATTTCTTTTCAGACCCGAAAGATTGGAGAAATTGCGCTATTTAATAATTCGTTTCAGAACTTCGGGATGCACAATGGAAGTCTATTGCCGTCCTTTTTAAATGCAATTTCAGCAGTAGCGATACCTTAGTTCCAATACACACCGTAAAGGCATCAAGATGCGAATAGGAAGGTGATTATACAACAATGAAATCAAGTGTCGGCAGCGTAACGCTGAAAAGGAAAACGATATAAATTTGTTTAACACACAGTAAACGCATCTCTAGGAATGTTGCCCCTCTGTTCCTTAAAAATTAATATAATTACCATGCGTGGCCAGAGTTCTCCTCTAACTGTAATAACAATGAAACGAACCAAACTGTACAATAAACAGTAAAGCATCAAGCGGAAATACTAAGGCGCTTCCAGTCTTCGATACGCAACATAATGACTACTCAACGCTTCAACGCTTTGGCATATGAGCTTAACACAGCTCAATACACAGTCCATTAATTATTGAATGCATGATATAATTTAACAGAAAAATCGTTCATTCATTAGAATGCTGAGAGAAAGTTTTTTTCATGATACTTCTGGCACGCCCCCTCTCCTGCTGAGAGCTTTAGCTGCCTCTTTATTTATAATTTAAGGATACATACATAAGGGATAGGTCTTCTCAGACCTTATATTTTACAAAAGCAGGATTTTTCTGTTTTGCATAATGATTTAAAGCGTGAAGCTTTATTCTCTATTCTTATCCTAATTTTAACTGAAAAACATAGAAATTCTATCCCAATTTTTTTCCTAAACTATTTCTCTCATATCCTTTTATTTAGAAAAGGAATATTTACATAATATTCACTTCCTATTTTATTAAAAATAACAAAATATTTAAAATTATCACACCCCCCTTTTATCACATATTTACAAATGAAGATGGCCTTGATGCTCCTGCATCATTTTATTACTATATTGTTTGTTAGTTTTATGTTTAAAGTTTTACTATTTTGTAACACTATTACACTAATCATTATCATTATTTAATTCATGTTGTTATTATATTAATAATTTTAATTCATGTTATTACTATATTAATAATTTTAATTTATGTTATTACTATATAGTCTGTTTGATTTATGTGTTACTATTTTGTAACACTATTACACTAATCATTATCATTATTTAATTCATGTTATTACTATATTAATAATTTTAATTCATGTTATTACTATATTGTTCGTTTTTTTTTGTTTTATGTTTAACTATTTGTAACACTATTATACTAATAAACATTATTTAATTGATGTTATTACTGTATTAATAATTTTAATTCATGTTATTACTATATTACTAATTTTAATTCATGTTATTACTATATTGTTTGTTTGTTTTATGTTTTATGTGTTACTATTACGTTATGTTGTTTTGTAACACTATTATTCTAGTGATTATCATTATTTAATTCATGTTATTACTATATTGTTTATTTGTTTTATGTTTTATGTGTTACTATATTGGAACACTATTTTGTAACACTATTATAGTAATCATTATAATTATTAATTCATGTTATTACTATTTTGTTTGTTTGTTTTATGCTTTATGTTTTACTATCTTGTAACACTAGTTTGTAACACTATTATACTAATCATTACAAAGGGTGAGTCTAAAATGATAAGTGTCGAGCAGCCTTGCAAGACCGTGACACTTATGATTAGATCACATCTTTTCTTAGCTACAACTATATGGTCTATTTCAGAATTTTTCCCAAGCTTGTGGGTACAAACAAACTGATTTAACAGAAAGCAATAAAACATGACAATGATCAAATTTAAGGAATTGGTTTCCATATTTCCTGTTCGCCTTTGAGCAGAGCACCAGCCGTAAGAAGGGATGCTTTGTTAGCTTCATTGTCCACCTCCTTATTATTGGCTCTCAACACATGATAGACACTTAAACTATGGAAAGAGTCACCAAGATCTAAAATTTTGTGTATCAGCCTTGCTAGCCTTAGGTCCTTTGTCTTAGAACGAGTCACCATAGTGTTGATAATAACCTGAGAATCTCCAATTTCATTTACCTCCCTAATGTTCAGCACTTTCAGAATATTGAGTCCTTGAAAAAGAGCCAAAGCCTCAGCTTGGATGCTAGAAGCGATGCCCAAGTCCCGGGCGAAGCTGTGGATCCTAGAACCAGCTGGGTTTAATATAACTCCCCCAGCACCAGCCCTTCTAGGATTTCCCTTAGCAGCCCCATCAAAAAATAAGGAGTGCCTTTACTAGTTTCCAATCCATCCCTGGAGCTCGTTTTCTGTAACCCTTATTTGCCAAACTTTTCTGAGGGGGATACTCTTTACCAATTTTTGGAGTTGCAGGTCAAGAGAAGAGCCCCAGTTTTTATCCTGTTGGGTGAGATTTGAATCATCTTTAAGGTCTCTCAGGCACTCTTTTAACTGGAATTTTATTTTAACTGCCACTAGCTTGACGTCTGTTGATGCCTCGAAAATCGCTGCAACAACATTGGGGGATAACCACCCGGTCCGGACCTTAAAAGCAGCTCCTTTTCCATTTAGTGTGGTGGCTCCGACTGTTCATCTAGGTCCAGTTACCTTCTCCCTATTGCTATTGGTTTATAATGTATCTTTAACTACCAATAGACAGGGACATCAGATCACTTCTCCTTGCTGATCAGGCAAGAGAATGACCCTTAAGCTGATTTGGGTTCAGCCAAACCACAACTAAATTTTTGCCTCTTTGATGAGAGGACTTAACAGAATGTATAATTTACTCTAAATGCAAGCTTATTCTATGATGCAAGCAAAAGAAACTAATCTAAATCCTATCTTAATTAAGCAGATATAGATCTAACCCAACTAAGAGCAAGATAATTAAAATATTGGGATTTAAATATGTCTTGTTTATTATGAATATCAAGTTAATGAAGTAGTTCAATTAACTGATATTATGGTTACCAAAACACATTCTATTGAGACCTTAAAACTTGAAATAATAAACCAATAACATTCCAGGAAGTAGTTCACAAAAATGATATTGATTATTATTTCAATAAATCCAATAATTGAATAATGATATGTGCAAATAGTTCACAACACATTACCATTCAATAAATCAGTTTCATAAGACAGATTTGAGAGTAAGTAGTTACTCAAAAATGAGAAATTAATCCATAAAAACAGAGATACATAATAACAAGATTGAAACAAATTACCCATATTGACAATAATGCACAAACATGAATAAAATGACACATTCCTATCACTATAAAATTAAAACTTATATTTGAAACAGTAGTATTAGAATTACCAATTTTATTGCATCCATTTCTCTACCCTTGGTCTCCAACAGCCCTTTACATTGCTTGAATTTCTGCCTTCAAAACTAGAGCCACAATAGTGCAAGCTTTGTTCTTCATGCATAATTCAATATACAAAGGGAAAATCCTCAATAATCCCCCAGATATGAGATTTTTCACTCCTCTCTCCTTCAACTCTAAATTCCATTTACAATAGTGCTTTTAGAAGCTCTAAAATTGCAGAGGAGAGCAGCCTTTATTCCATTATGCAATCTCTTATTTATAGTCTTTGTAAAAGAATGTTTAGAGAGGAGAGTTTGTTCAAGGGAATTCTACTAAATCCAATTTTACTTGCTCCTAATTCTGATGTTTAATTGCTGGAGCCTTCTCATTTATTGAGATTCTTTTTCCATATTTCTTCCACTGTTTTCTTGCAAAAGAAATCAAAATAAATTAAAATGCAATCAAAATATCATTTCTGGAAATTAAATCAAACCCAATCAAATTCTATTTAAATAAATAATTAAAAACAAAATATAAGCTACGTATTGATGCTTGGAATGATTTGATTGGCAAAGGATATCATTGGCCAATGGATCTGCAATTAGAAGAGGCTTTTGAACAAATGAAATTGAAAACAATAACTCAGAAAATTGATTTTGTTTTCAAAATTCGGAGCCTGTCTGCCTGAATTTTGGACCAATAAATGATCAAATCTGTTGGTGAAACCTCCTTCAAAATGTTCTGCTTGTTTTTCTCTTTCCAATGAGCTGTCCTGGGCCTCATTTGGCCAAGTAGAATTCAAGTTATGACCTTCCAAAGTTAATGGGTCAAATCTGATATAAATCTGGAAATTCTGTTGCTGGGCTAAAAATCAGAATTTAAATTAAAAATTAAATTCTAAATTAGACCCTAATTAATTCTAACTTAATTGCTAATTAAAAACTAACTAACAAATATCTGATTAACTATTTTATAAACAAATTAAATCTAATTAAAAATTAATATCTAAATAAAACATTTAAATCTAAATTAAATAATTAAGTTAAATTTATAAATTAATTAATCTGAAATATTAATAAATAATTAATTTAAAATATTATTTATTACTTTAATATATTATAACTTGAACTAATATTCTAACTATCATATTTAATATATAAAACATTAAAACTAAGTATATTACCCTAATTCACTCAACATATAAACTAATTTTAAATACATATATTAACCTATACTATTCCTAGCTTTATTCCACTCATACTCCTAGCTTTATTCCACTCATACGTATGAGCGCTTTTGAAAACCATATTAAAAACCATATTAATCCAAGACAAAACAAATAAATGCCTTTAACCTTTTTCTCAATCGGCATTTCGGCGTGGAGTAACTTATCGGCATTTCGCATGGAGAAGGTTTCGGCATTTCGCGTCGGGAGGGATCGGCATTTCGCATCGGGAAGGTGGAGTGGATATGGTATCGGGGGTTTTGAATAAGATTTGCGATGCGACAAAAAGTCCCGATACAATTATTTTTATTTTATATATATTAATTTTATATATTAAATTTTAATTTAATTAAATAATTATATTTATATACTAATAATTAATTATTTTGAAATTTAATATATAAAATTAATATTTTGTTTTTGTTTTATTTTAATGAAATTTAGTTATGAAATTAACTAAATTACAACTTCTTGAAAAATAAATGAAAAATTAACTATAGCCACTTGAATGTTTGGATTTTGGGATTAGAGTTTGATTTGGAAATTAGAGTGAATTTCTTGAAATCCTGATAATTAATAATTTGGCTGCATAACTAAAAATAAAAAATGTTAGTAAAACTCTCTACGAGTTAATATTTAAACTGAATGCATTATTGGACAAATTTATTTACAAAATGCGATATTGTACATTTTATGCATTTTTAACCCAGGCTAGCTAAATAATCAGATTTTCAAATGAGTGCCATTTTCAAACCAGTTGACCAAATGAGGCGAAACAAGCGTCAATGTGAAGCTTATAAAAAATTGATTCTAACAAAGCAAACAAAACAAGAATCTAATGAAAACTAAAAATTAACAAAAGCGTAGGGAAATCAGAAATAAAAATCCAAAAAGGTGCCTAGCCAAAATTTTTATAGAAAGGGTCCCCATTATTTGAGTTGTGCAAGTCAAAAATGGGGGGGTTGTGTTTTTACCACAACAGTCTCCAGTGGAAGAGTGAGATTGATTGTACTTGGAATTAGACAATCACTTCGTTAACTAACACTAGGTTGGAAAAAATTTACGGTAACCAGTTGGAAGTTGTTGTTGTGAAATAGTAATTTCCAGCAATTTTTAGGTTTCATCCATATGAGGGAAAAGGTGAATATGATGAATCCATTTGCATAATCTACAAGGAAACCTAACTTTACCCTTTTTCCTAAGAACATCACAATCACTAGTCGATGGATTAAAAGTAAGTTGATAAGAATTTTCTGACCATACTTCCAAGGCCTTAGGAATACCAGGACAATTGATAAGGAGCTGGTCACCCTTACAAAGCTTGCAAGGGTATCTAGGCTTGCAACAAATTTGAAGTTTCCTCAACATTATCAATACTTACAGCCATGGTTTGTTGGTTGACATCTTTCTTATCCTGCTTCTTCTTCTTCTTCTTCCCTTTATTCTTATTCTTAGTCACCTGGTTACTAGCATCAAGGATTTTACCAAGAGAAGAAGAAGAAAGAGAGGAGGACATGTTGGGTGAAGAAGGTAAAGGGTCAACATAAGGTTGGTGATGTTGAGATGGGGAACTCTCTTGATGTGAAAAACTTGGTTGAGGTGGAATAGTGTAGGTATTTGGGATAAAATAAGTTGAAAATAAGTACAATCGTAAACCTATTATGAATCCGGGAAGTGACAACATAGCCATATAAGGATGACAAACATTTTCAAAGTCAGGAAAAGGACTAGGATTCCCATTAAAAGGGGTTTCTTTATCGACAAATTCTGACATTGTTGCCATTAGATTCATTTTAGATAAATTTATCACCAATATTAACAATTCAAAATCACAATTCACACCTAAGGTCTATAAGAAGTAAAAAAAAGAAAATAACATGCACTAGTAAATCTAAGGAGTCAAACCATGAAAAAAAAACTTTTCACAATGAAATCACTAGTTGGTGATGAAATCAAATGTCGTAGCGATCAATGTAAAAAGTGGCTAAAGATAGAGTGGGTGGAACCATTTATGTTGACAGGTTGTTTAAAATATACACAATCTGGTACAAGTAACTTCACTTATGCCATCTCGAGTGAAGAATACCCTCCAAAAAGGTCGAAGTGAGTCTATCCAACGTCTGTTCTAGGCACAAAAAAGACTTCCCCTCTGTCATGACCATGGTTAATATCCCTAAGATTATGGTCTCTAGGGTTACCACTTAAAACAATTTAACCTAGGGCGACAGTTGTAGATCAAACGTACAAGCGAGGGCAGAGTAACAAAGATCAATCCCCTTGAAAGTTCCTCAACATGGTTAATATGAGGTTTTATTTGAAGTGATTACCAAGTACCTTTAGACACTATATTTAATATGTGTAAATCACTCTACCATAACCAATGAAATGGGGTCAATCACTCCACTTGGTTCGACATGATGTCATTCTTAACTCCTTTGTAAGGGGAAATTCTGAGAGCCAAATTATAGTAAATGGATTCACTCTCTATCCCAAGATTCTAATGTTTGTTTGCATCTTCAGAAATTTAACTCACTTCCCTATTCCAAAGCTCTACAACCTGATCTAATGTAGGTGGAAAAGAGCCCTAAAAAAAAAAAAAAATCTAAATTGATTTTATTAGCGCTATTTTTTAAATTTGTTACTTACTCAAAGGGTAAATGGACTTCAAACTGATGGTGTTATGACTAGACTTAAAACTTTAATGCAATTAAACACGATATTGTAATATTTTCATTTTAATGAATTGTAACTAAAATATGGGAAGAAATTTCATTAACTTTTCAAAAATACAAGAATCAATGAATCATTTTCAATATACAAATCAGATGGAATGCAGAATACATGATTATTAGCTTTTTTTTTTAGAATTTCTACCTAAATTCCTCAAAACCTAAGTTACAAGAATCAAAAAAGTTATTTTAACAAGTTCTTACATACCCAAAAAAAACAATGAATTTGTTCCTTCAACAAACACAAACCATAATTTGAATTTGATAATCATTGTAAGCAAAAGATTGTGTTTTCTTATAAAGAGAAATAATCAATATTCACGTTGACAAAACAACAAGATCCTAATCACAAGTGATGCCTTCAAAAACCCTAAATTTTCCTAATACTAATGATTATTTGCAATTATGAAAGCAAAGCACTTAATATGATCTTTTGACATAAAAAGGACAAACTCAAACTATCTCAGCAATGACTGATCCTTCTGTCGATTAATTAGCAATTCACCAGATTAAACTTTGAACCCTAGTGTACAAAAGTAAAGAATTATTTGAAAACTAAACCCAAAACATCAAATAAAAATAAGGAATACATCACGAGAAGGTAAAAAAGTCTAACTAAACACAAAAATCAAAAGTCCATGGACTCAACAATGGGAAATCTTAAATTTTCAGAAAAATTCCACATGTGTGTAGGAAATCAATATGATTTAGTGTGTATACACATTGTTGCTGAAATTTAAGTGTGCATAAGTATGCTCTGTGCTTAAAGATAAAGTGTGCACCTTGGGAAAAATTAAGAAAAAAAAAAAAAAAAAAAAAAACAAATCATACAATCCATACTTTCAATATTTTCCAAGAACTCAGAGAAGGCTATGACAAAAATAATAAAAGTAGAAACAAGGAGATGATGGAGAACGAGATGCTCCCTAGTATGCTCCCTAGTAAGAAAAATGAAAACTATGGATTATTCGAGTTTAGATTCTAAAAAATACTAATCCTTCTTGCAGACAAGATGGATCTCCCTAAATATCAAATGAAATATAGTAACAAATAGGAAAAGAACTACTACCATTCCTTAGATTATGATTGATTGAAACAAGTAATATGTGAGGGATCACTTACCAGTTTAACAAAGTTTTCGTTGAAGTCCTTTCAGTGCCATCCATAATTGTTTTCTCCTTGATTCTTTAGATATTGTTCCAGTGCTTTCCACAACTTCTCCCTGATCTTTTGAAGGAGATCTACATAGACAAAAAACACGCAAAAGATCAAATCATCTAGTATATAGAATGAAAGTTAAATGAAATTCCTAATTCAACATACATCATAAATTGAATCAATAACCGGTCATAACTTATGTGAGTGATCAAGGAATCTCACAGATGATATCAAAATATACATCATTAGGAAGGAACAATTTTTTATTGAATAAAAAGGAGAACAAAATTACAACATTAATGCCTTGATGTTACAAGCATATTCCCACGAAATCAAACCTTCTCCTTGGATGAAAATCCTTCTAGCCCTATTTGTGCAGCATAAGCCTACCTTCAATGGTCCTCTCCAATCCTCTAGCCCATGTTTGATTTATAGGCCAGTCGAAGGAGGTTTGGGATCCTATTCCTAAGGGATGAGATTCAGAAATGGTGGGATATGGAATCCAAAAAGAGAAGGGAAGTCCCTCCATGATGGGAGTAATCAGGTTTAAGTAAGCATCAATTTGATGTTGTTAGCTAGGAAAGATTCGACTAACAAAGCTTCTAGAATTTAATTTTTAGTTTTTACTTGCATTGAGTCATGTGTGTTTGCCATAATGTAAGATAGGTCAAACTTTTTCACATAATCTAATGGTCTCTTCTGCACATGCACAAAAATTCACCATGGAATAGCGCAAGAAATCCAAAAATAGGTTTTTAGGCCTTGACATCTAGGAATTTCATTCTCTTTGGAATTTTTTAGGTTCTAGCCTTGTAGGGGGATGCTTTGGAACGCCTTGATGGATAGCGAAAGGTCCCAACTAATGGTCATTTTCCTAATGTGGAAAAATGATGTCTAACATTAACACCAATTGAAACTAGGGAATGTACTTACCAGGCTTAGAGATGCAGATTTGCAATGATACCTCAAAGGAAAGAAGGTCAATCAGGGTTACATATAGTTGCAAAGTCCTCCCTCTTGAACTCAACAATGTGCAAATGATCCAACAATGTGGCAAGGATTTGGGAGTTGGTTACCCTAACCTCCCTACCAAGTTTAGGAGTCGTTGAATTAGAAGTCTAGAGATCAATGATGGGTAGTATGCCATCTAGAAATGGTCACATCACCGTTTAAACCCTGCTACATGGCATCTTGAATTTGAGAGGTCTCCATGGGACAGCTTGTAGTGGAGTAGGAAACATAACAAGAACATTGCAATACATACATAAACCTAGGTACAAAGTGGAATGGCTATTGTTTAGTTGAACCATAATCACCTAATTTTGCACATACATTTAATGCAATCAAATATAAATATATGTTCTTACTAAGGTTTGGAATTTGATGGGCATGACACACATTTTTCCCGTCAAATACATTTAAAAAATTTACATTACCATTTCTTGTGATGGGTTTTGACATTTACAAAATGTATTTTTGACGTTTTATTATTTTACCAAACATTATTAATGTCCTATAAGAATGTTCCATCTAGATCGGGGCTTATCAATCACTATGTATGCTGATGTACAACCATTGATTCTCTAGAATTTTCCAGTAGCTACTCTACTCATGTTCAAGCTGAGGTTTCGACTTTGGCACACTCCACTACTCTAACTTTCCCATGCTCCAACTAACAACTCTATGAATCTTCGATGTATTTGATGACATCCACCAATATGAAACTCTCTAATGTAGTTGATGGCATTGACCAACATGCATTCAATTTCACCACCTCCTAGTATAGGAGTTCAAATTCAACACTCGTGCCCACAAATTTTCGAAGGATTAAAAAGCTTAATTTTCCAAAACAATGTTGCTTTAGTTGGGGAATTAACACATGAGCTAGGTAACTTGGAAAATTTCGAATCCCTGGTCATTACAAAGAGAAGTATGAAGGGAAATATTCCAATGGAAATCGATAACCTTTGAAAAAAAACATGTTGACCCAATACCAAACCCTATCACCTGTGATGAAGTCCCTTTCTTGACTCAATATATGTGAAATTTGATCGTACAACAAAGAAGAGTAGTTTTCTGTAAAGCATAGAAACACATCACATAATAGATCTCAAAAGAAGAGGTTTTCCAATGTAAAGCAAGAACTTAAATAAACTAAGAAATATTTTCCTCAACCACAACCTATTCCATGACATGATACTTCCTTATTTAGGGCATCTATGTGAACTCTTAATAATAGATTTGAGGTTTAATGCATTGTAGGGCCCAATTTCAATATATTTTGGGACTATGCTATCTCGGGTAAAATTGTATTTGAGTGACAATAGATTATAATAGGTTACTCTTAGGACATTCGCAAATTTGAAATCCCTTACATTTTTGGATTTAAGGAATAGTAACCTTCACGGAAACCTTTCAGGTTCCTTAATAGAAATGAGGATTTACAGGAGATTTAGCTCAGTATTAGTTTCCTCAAAGGACCGATTGATTCTCTTCACTGAGAAAATTTGTATTCTTTGATGAGTTTGGATATTTCATCCTATAATTATATTGGAACCATTCCAAAATCATTTGGGGAATTGAATTTTCTTAAGTACCTTTCCTTGAATGATAATAACATCTCCAGGAAAGTTCCTTCAGAGTTGGAAATTTTACCAAATGTTTTCTTTTTGTTATTAAATAGAAACAATTTCTCTAGTCATTCATAATTTCCATAATTTTTAATGAAAAAAATAGAAGGTACCCAATTTTGTGAAGAAATCCAAGGCTTTGTTATGTTACACGAAATCAGAAATTTGTTCCAAATGGGGTAACTCTGTGTTCTAGAATGGTAAGAGTTAGAAAACTCCATGGCATATCAATGAATTCCATAGTTGGATATGGAACATGAAGCTGTAATTTACGATACTATATTATATCATTTTCTGCTTTGGTTATGAATTTCATACTGAAAATTTTTAGTAGGAAGTGGTTTTCACACTAGGGAAAATTTAAGTGGAGTGAAAAGGAGAAATTTTGTTGTCTTCATTAAGCTTTCCTTAAAATCAGAACTTTGTTCCAAATAGGGTAACTTTGTGTTCAGGAATGGTAAGAGTTGGAAAAAGTCATGACACATCAATGAATTCCATAGTTGGATATGGTGCAATAAGTTGTAATTTAAGATTCTCTATTGTATCATTTTCTTTGGTTGTGAGTTTCATACTAGGAATTTTTAGTGGGTAGTGGTTTTGACACCAAACCAAAATTTAACTAGAGTGAAAAGGATAAATTTTCTACCTTCTTTAAGCTTTCCTTATATGCTATTTTTCTCTTTTAATTGGTTGTAATCAGGTACTTATTGCAAACATGTTGGATTTAATGATTGTTCATAGCATCAAAACCTAGCCAATCTATGAGGTCTAGTTTGGTTTTGCTGAAGGATCGGTTGTATATTTGTAATATCCATTGTCAGTAAAAGGAGATAATGGCTTAAATTCGACTGATTCATTTAATGAAACCTAAATTCCTACATAAGTGGAAAGTGACATAGTTATCATCTTAGGAACTCACAATTTTGATTCATAAAGTTGACACCAGTGCTTTTTTGTTCAACATACTCTCTTTCTTTTCTTTTGTGGTATCTAATTCCAAGTACACTCAGATCTGAGATATAGTGAACCACCAATATCCATGTTATGTATCCAAACAAATATGTGTATTGATTTTACAGTAAATACAAAAGAAGCCTCCAAATATAAAAAATAAGGGTTATTATAACCACTATTTGAACATAAAAGGAGATTATAGTGATTATAACCAGTGTTTCAACGAAGAAGGAGAATACAAGGTGTGTATTTTCCTGTAGATTCACAACTCATGTAATGTACTAAAACATAAGACAAGAATCTACACTACTCTTTAAACAATGGAAACCAATAAAAAACAATGAAAACATTAATCGACAACATGAAGAATAATCAATGGAACATAACACAATTTCTATGGGGAAATCCACTGCTCAAAACCTTGACTATCTATTTCATTAATCAGAAATCTGAGTGATAATACAAATCTTGTTCTCACTAGAACAATTCCCACACAAGTATGATCAACTCTTTGCGTCACAAGCCCACTCTAGCCAACACTTCACCAATTTTGCTACCTTCCAAGCCCCTAATTACTTGCACAATTCCTATGAAGATCAACCCATATTTAGCTGGGAAATCCTTCCTCCATAACTGCACAATCCAAAACTAGGTTGTTCTCTGGTTTCATACATGACTTGCAGAACTCGGATTATCATAAAAATGATTATACATTGTCCCTGAACTCTAGTCTCAACTATGACTTTCTCTGAACTGACATGCATGAGTTTCTCATGAGGGGATATTCTTAGGTGTTGTAGCACTGAGGATGCACCAACTCACTACTAGACCTATACTAGTTCCACAAACAATTAGAACTATTTAAACTGTCTATAACTCAGTCAAACTGAGTTATCTAGTTACAACTCAAATAAACTCATCCTGGACCACTAAAATTTAGGGATCACACATACATGACTACATAAAGACTTCCAACTCGAAATTCCTAAAATAATTAAGTCAATTTAACTTAATTGACTATTTACAAGTCTCTATGAGAATAATTTGATTTTAATTCTCAATTTAATTCAATTAAAAATTAAAATGGAATTTCCTTTTTCCATTTCTCAACACTCACGCTCAACAAGAAAGGAGTTGCCAACTACGCTAATCCCGTCTCTGTGAAACTCAAATTTACATATTGACAGTGCTTTTGTCAAAATGTTAGCATCTTGCTCCTCTGTGGGAATGTACTCCTAGAACGTAATCCTCTTCAATATAAAATCTTGAAGATGATGATATCGGATATCAATATGCTTGGACTAATCATGAAAATGTGGATTTTCAAAGAGTTTGATACAACTTTGATTATCATAGTAAATCACAGTTGGATCCATCTATTGACCAAACAAGCCAACTTGAATCTTCCTCCTAATGTTCTCTTCCTGTCAGATAAACTCCCTACCCAATCTATATTGGTGACGCCTTGAAGCACCACTCCCTATTTCCATATCTACCATAGTCCATACTGAGTAGTGCCTCTAATTTATCTCTACACATGATTTGTTTCCTTCCAATATAGCTTGGTAGGCCTAGCCATTGCTTGACTAAGTTGGTTAAGTGCATAACACATATTTGTTCGTGTGTTCACCAAATACATGAGTGAACCCACAAGTTTTGTATAAACAATAGCTTCCACTACTTCCCCCAAAGTAGCATCCTCCTTCCTCCAATTACTTGCTAGAGGAGTCTCCATGTGTTTGCTTCTCTCAATGTGGAACCTCCTAAGTATCGCGTTTGCATATTTTCCATGAGACACAATAGTTCCCCATCACCCTACCATACATCCATGCCTAGAAAGTAATGCATGAACCCCATGTCCTTCATCTCAAACTTTCTTGCAAGATCCTCCTTGCAAGACTTCATCAACTGATCATCACCTATTAGAATCAAATTATCGACATATAAAACAATGATCAACAATTTACGTTCCACCACTATGTGGTACAGGTTTGCTTCCTCTTCACTTTTGGTGAAGCCCAACCCGATGAAGTAGCTATCGATCCTGGTGTACCAAGCACATGGTGCTTTCTTCAGCCATACAATGCTTTCTTGAGTTGGTACACATGTGACTCACGGTTGAAGGTCTAAAAACCTTCAGGTTGCTCTATGTACACATATTCCTCAATCATGCATTTAAGGAAGGTTGTCTTTACATCCATCTGATGTATCTTCCAACCCATTTGCACTGATAATGCCAATATAGATTTGATCGATGAGTATCTTGCAACAGGAGAAAATGTCTCATCATAGTTAATCCCCTCTACTTGTTAAGAGCCACGAGCCACAAACTTGGCCTTATGCTTCTCCACACTAGCATTTGTGGCTTTCTTTCCCTTGTAAAGTAATCAAGAGCTCACCACTAACTTGTGTTTTAGTCTCGAGACCACATCCAAAACCCTATTACAAACTATGGAGTCATACTCCTCCACCATGGAATCAACCAAACTAGTTGTTGCACTGCCTCCTCAAAGGAGGATGGCTCTGTCTCAACACATCTTCTCATAAGAGCCATCTATCCAGTGTATGTATCAGGTGACCTCCTCTGCCTATGAAGAGATGTGAGTGCTCCCACATTCTTCTGTGAATCATGCACTAACCTTTTAGCCTCTCTAGTGTGCTTTCTTCCATCTCTAGAAGACTCTTCCTGAGTGGATGTCTCCACTCCCAAATCCTCTGCATGTGGCTGCTCCACATCAATCTGAGCCTCCTCAACCTTAGGAGCTAAAATCTCTTCAACCATATGTAGCTCAATCTCCCTCTCAAGGGAACATCACATGGCCTTCTCATCATCAAATCTAATGTCCCTAGGAACCAATGCCATCCTATTGGTTGGAAAGTAAACCCGATAGTTGTAAGGTGTGCCAGTGTACCGCACATATATCCCCAACTTTGTTGTCATTTCAAGCTTCTTTTGTACATATTTGGTCACATGGAAATAAACTGATGACCCAAAAATCTTGAAGTGACCAACATCTGGTCTCTTACCAGAGAAAGCCTCTAGTGTTTTCATCTCAATAATCCAATGCGAGCTTTTGTTCTACAAGTAAACAGTTGTGTTGCACGCCTTAGCACACAAGTGTAGTGGTAGGACCTGACCATGCAACATCGTCCGTGATACCCCTATGATGCTTCTATTCTTCCTTTCAGCCACCCCATTCTGTTGTGGATTATAGGGTGCCGTGAACTGTCGTTTAATCCCTTTTTCTGCACAGAATTTCTTAAACTCATTTGAGACATACTGACCACCATGATCACTCCTTAGAGCTTTAAAATTCTTGCCATAATCTATTTCTCAACCAATTCTTTAAATTCGAAAACATTGTGAAATTTTGATCCTTCTTCTGCATGAAAAATATCCAACATTTACGATAAAAATCATCAACAAATATAACATAATACATGTGCTTGGTCGTGGATGTTGTCGAGAATGGTCCACACACATATGAATGGGCTCACTGCAGAATTTCCTTTGCTAGATTGTCTCTATCATGAACAGAAGCCTTGGTGTGTCTTCCCAAGTTACACCCCTTGCATGTATCAACTTTCTCTAGCATACCTTTGTGAAGACCAGTAGAAGTTTGTTGCAATATTTTCAAAGCCCCATGATGCAAGTGACCAAATCGCCTCTGCCACAACTCACAAACATCTCGACCTTGCACCATCTATGATTTCATGCTCAAAGTAGTAAAATCCTCTACCTCCAACTTATAAATATTCTTAACTCGAATCCCAATCTTATTTACTTGAGCCATGGCTATGTGTTGAATGAATGCCAAGTTTCCTTTTCTAAATACCACATCAAAGAATCTATCCTCCAACATGGTGACCAACACCAAGTTATTCTTCAACCTGGACACATACATAACATCTCTCAAGGTGAGAGGAGCACCCTTCTCCCTCTAAAGAGTAACCATGTCTAATCGTTTTTCACTATATCTCTCACCATCACCCATATCAACATGCATATGGAGATCTTTCTTCTCCAGGTCACTAAACAACTCCTTATCATCAATCATGTGGAATGAAGCTCCATTGTCTAGGTATCATACACTAACCATCATTGACGACATCATGCATGAAATTATATTAAATTCCAATTCGAATTGAGAGGTCAAAGCCTCACCCGATGCTCCTCTTGAGGACTTCTTCTTAGAATTCTTGAGTAGACAATTTGTAGCAAAATGTCCCAGCTCATGACAATGAAATCACTTAACTTTCAACATGTATTTATTCTTACCTCCATGGCAAGAATCTGATTTTCAATGGGACGCCTTCCCTTTCCTCTTCTTTGCCTTACCTGCTAAGGCACAATTTTCCTCATCATCATTCTTTAATGAGGAACCATCTCTGGTGTTCCTTCTCATCTCCTCTTCCATCAAATCTGGCCACAGTAATTCCCAATATAGTAGCTTCTCCCTCCCATTGAAAAATTATTGATAGTTATTCCAACTCTTCAGAAGGCCTACGAGAGCTAGGCTCACCATATCATCCTCAAAAAATGTTATTCCAACACTTCCAAGCTCATCACAATAGTTAGTGAACTTGGTCAAGTATTTTGGAATGGTCTCACCTTTCTCCATCTTCATTTTTCAAAGTTTCTTCTTCAGTGCCAACTTCCTATTGTCACTGTTGTTCTAGAAAAGGTCTATTAATTCTTTCCACATAGCATATGGAGTTCCATTCCCATGGAAACTCAAGAGAATGTGGTCTCAAACTCCCTCAAGGATTATCTGCCTTGTCTTTGCCACACACTTATTCCATTCAATCAGATTCTATGCATCCAATGTTTTCGGCTTGGTAATGTATTGATCAATGAATTCCTTAAGGCTATTATCCTCCAGCACTACCTTCATTATATCCTTCCAGGCTATATAATTCAATTTTCCTTCCAAGGCATACTCAAACCTCAAACGGTAGAAATTGATTTGTCGATCCTGAAGTATGAATTGAAAATTTGAATTTCACCTGTAACCCCAAACTCAAAAATTCAAAACATCCTCTAGTATATTGTCTTCATCTTCAATACCATGTATATTTTCTTGTAGATTCACATCTCATGTAATGTACTAAAACACAAGACAAGAATCTACTCTACTATTTAAACAGTAGAAACCAATAGATTGATGAAATAAATAATCGACAAGAGGAAGAATAATCAATGGAAAATAATATAATATTTCTATAGGTAAGCCACTACTCAAAACCCTGAATATCTATTCCATTAATCATAAATCTAAGTGATAATAAAAAGCTTGTTCTCCCTAGAACAATTCCTGCACAAGTATGGTCAACTTTCTGCCTCACAAGCCCACCCTAGCCAACACTTAACCAATCTTGTAGCTTTCCAACCCCCTATTTTCTTGTTCAATTCCTATGAGAATAAACCCATATTTAATTTGGAAATACTTCCTCCATAAATGTGCAATCCAAAACTAAGTCCTTCTATAATTGCATGCATGGCCTGTATAACTCGGATTATGATATAACTGACAGTACACTCTCCCTGCAATCTAGTCTCAACTGGGACTTTCTCTGAATTGACATGCATGAGTTTCTCATAAGTGGATATTCAGTTAGGTGTTGTAGCACTGAGGATGCACTAGTGAACCAACTCACTACTATACCTCTACTAGTTCCACAAACAGTTAGAACTAGTAAAATTGTCTATAACTCAGTCGAACTGAGTTATCTAATTACAACCCAAATAAACTCATCATGGACCCCTAAAATTTAGGGATCAAACATACATGACTATAGAAAGGTTTCCAACTCAAAATTCCTAAGATAATTAAGTCAATTTAACTTAATTAACTATTTACAAGTTTCCATGAGAATATTGTTCAATTTTAATTCTCAGTTTAATTCAAGGAAAAATTAAAATGGAATTTCTTGTTGCAATTTCTCAACACAGGGGACTTATATTTTAGTGCATTGGAGTTGTGCGAAACATCCATATGGTTTCCTTATTTAATTTCTTTAATTTTTTTCTAGTCTTCATCTTTGGTTATCACTATCACACTTTAAATGGTCAAGTTACTTGTAATTTTCTTTTCTCTTTTGTCTTTCAAATACCATTCTCTTGCTATATGCATGTAATAGTTTTAAGCTAAATTGAATATTTTTTAATTTCTTTTTTCTATATTTATTTATTTAAGAACTATAGATGGTTATATTGTGGCATAACTTGAAAGTGTAGGAGAGTTGTCTAAAATTACTAATCTTCCATGGAAATTACCATGTGGTGAGAAGTTAACATCCACTGATGATTTGAAACTAGCCATGTGAATATTCACCGATAACAATTAAAATTATACATATATTAAATTAAATTTTGTTTTTTATTTTTTTAATATTTTACCTATTTTAATATTGCTTTACCAAAATTTGCAATTTTGATATCCATAATTATGAATTATTATCACAGTTGCGTATATTTATTGTGTTATTTCCTTCACTATTATTTTTTGGGCAATGGCAAGACAATCCCACATGGATAAGAATTGTGAGGCATCTAGATGATAGGAGAGAACAATAGTGAAAATACTAATACCATTTTGGGCAATGGAAACATTGAATGTGGAGATGGGAAAAGACTAATACCATTTTGGGCAATGGAAACAATGAAGGTGGAGATGGGAAAAGACTAATACCATTTTGGGCAAGGAAAACAATGAGTGGAGATTGGAAAACACTAATACCATTTTGGGAAATGAAGGTGGAGATGGGGATGAGAGTAAGTTTAGTTGATTCAAATATTTGAATAAAATGACAAAGTGGGATGAAGGGGGGAATATTGAGAATTCAATGATAACATGATGAAGAAAAATTCAAACTATGAAGATAACAATTATATGGTAAAACTTTCCAATGAACTAAAAATGTAAGATTAACCTAAAAAATAAATTGTTTACATTGATTTATGTTGGAAAATTTAAAAATCAAGCACAATTACATTGATTTGATAGTCTGAGGTGTGAAGGTTTAGACATAGTATGTTGATCTTTGATTGTGTGTAGAAAATATTATGAAGACCGTTAGTATTGAGAGGCATTGACCTTTAAATGATAGGTTCTTTCATAAAACCTTGCAAATGGAACTTAGGTTCTTGCATGAAACCTTGCAAATGTCCAAAGTTCCATGCATGAACTTGTCATTTAAAAGTTACGAGTAAGTCATAATAGCAATTTCATGGTGGGGGCTTAGTGCTTGCCTATCAAAGGCAAGGAATCCAATTGCACTTGTGTGAGAACCTTGATAAGAGAGGAGTGCATAATAAGTGGACATGTAAGGTGTATGAAGGCCTCCTAAAATAAGTAGATGGGAACAATTTCTTAACATTAAATATTTAAGGGAGTGTACATCACAAAGTTCTCCAAGAAAAGTTTTGAATAGGGTATTTCTTACGTCAAATTATACTAAGTTATTCTTCTACATTATGGACATGGGTAATCTTGAAAGGGGAGTGTAGATACAAAGGTCGTGCAACTAGCTAGGAAACTATAATGTTTGTGCTTCAACTATCACGAAAAGTCTCTGATGATTTCTATGTGAGAAAATGAAGTGTAACAATAGAGGAAAGAAAAATAAACGGAAATAAATATAAACACACTTTGATATTAATGTTCCTACAATACTCTTAATTCCTTTCCTTCCACTTCCAAGACTTTTAAATTCTCCATCTCCATGGGGAATCTAGGAAGGAAAGAAAGAATGTGTACACTTATACCAACATATCCATTGGATTTGTGGTGTTAGCACCCTTCTCAATATTTGTTCTAAATAATCACCTTCAACCATGACAAGTTGCAAATTCAAAATGCCACAAAAATGGAAATTATGTAATAGAAATATCAGATAGTTCCCAAATGGACAAAAAATAATAGCGCAGATGATTCAAGCATGTGGATATATCAAATTGAAGTAGGCTGATATATGACATAGATGAGTTCAAAAGATTTGAGATTATCGAGAAGCCCCTAACAATGTAATTAGTTGATTGAAGTGGAGGCAAGTGGATCAAAATGCGGAGGTTATTTGTAAATTTTGTGGAAGTTATGCTTAGTTTGTGAATAAAGGATTTATCAAATGTTTGTTCATAATCATGAAGTGACCAAGCCAATAATTTAAATACTCTTGAAATAGAAGAGTAATTTTTTAATCAAATCTTTATTTGTTAAGAGTTAATTTATTATCAAAACATCTTTTCGGAAGGCCAAAATTTTAAATAGAACCTTCCTTAGTTGGATATATAAAGACTCAAAAAGTAAAATCCAAATTCCAACCCTTTCCTTACTAGATCAATTTATAGAAATAAACATATTAAGCATGCTACAAACTTATGTAATAAAAATTTTGAAAATTAAACATTCATAAGAAAGTTAAGTGGAATGCCAATTAATTCCAAAAATTTATATATATATAGACACACACACACATGTTAGCTCCTGCTGTAGCAGGTATTCATTTTTCATGATTGGCATTTCACAGGCCAAATATGTTGTACTTTGCTTGCTGCAATGCTCCATATTTGCTCAAACAGTCTCCAAATGAAGAAGGCTACTTCAAATTCATTCAATTGCCTTCAAATTTTGTAAATTTTTCCTGGCATCGCTACTGTTAGTTAGAGGGAGGTCCAAACAATTTAATCTTGGTCTCCCTAGGTTTAAATTTCTTGTTTTAGAATATAGAGATTGTAAGTCTGTCCAAACAGTTTAATCTTGGAAGACTCTTAGATAGGTAGAGAAATAGAAGAGCCCAACAGTTTAATCTGGGCTCTGGAAGAAATAAGGGTAATATGTAGATAGGAAAGCATCAAAAGAAAAATGTATGATGGGTTTGCAAGTCTAAGTGCACCCCAAGCTAAAGAAGAAAAAATTCTAGGAAAGTAGGCTGGGTAGGTAGTTTTGAGGCTGTTGAATTGCTGACAAGTTCCAAGTTTGCAGGTATCATATCATGCAGAACATTATCAGCAAAGATTTGTAAGCAAAAAGGCTCAAATGAGGTATAACTAACTCCCCTTCTCTGCTTTCTCCCCAATCATTAACTAACACCCCAAAAGAGGTCAAGATCTTATTGACACCTCTTAATTTCATCATCTTCATCAGTCCGGTTGAGTAAAGATCTGCTTTACTCAAAGTTGTTCCACATCTTCTCCTGAAGTATGGTCCTACCCCCTGTAACAGCCTAAGTTCTCCCGAAACTTAGCGCTTTCTTACCATCTCCACATTAACCACTAACATTATTATCTAGCTCCCTATGTTTCCCATCCCCGTATTAATATTAACTAAAATTCCCCTATGTAATATCCCTCCCCTGGTTGAAAAATAACCATAGAAAGTCCCGGGAATTGTTTAGTTTTTCAGAAACTAAGAGAGAACCCAGCCTCCGAAACCACCTTCCACATACTATGGACTCCTTCCTAAGTATAAAACTCCCCCGAAGTAGTCGGACCCCTTCCGAAACTCCAAAAGCCCTTCACACCCACTTACTTACCTTTTTCCCCTCAAAGCCGTTTTCGCATCGCAACCTCGCCATCTCACTTTCATGCAAAACAATGCCCATCCGTCCCCCGCCGATGCGACATCACGAAATCGGCGATCGGCGATCACAAACGCCAAGTGTCCAATCTGTTCACCCCTCCCTCTACGCCGATGCGATATCGCGATATCGCATATCGGCAGTCGCAAGCACCAATGTCTAACCCAATGATCCCCCTCTTTCCCCGCCGACGCGATATCGCGATATCGCATCGGAACCTCTTCACCAATAGTTCATCCAATACCTCACCACGTCGCGTTGTACCAGGGACCCACTGATGACGTCATCTGCCGTACATCCGACGCAGTGCTTACGTCAGTAGCCAGAAAAGCCGAAAAAAGCTTCACGCAGGAAGAAAAGTCGCACTTCGGAGCTACAAATCAAGAAACAGAGGCAGTTTTCGATGCGCGAATAGCACGAAGCATTATTCACGCATCGCTTTGGGAAATAGGCCATCTCGAGGAATCTTCAAGGAATCTTCTAATTGCCGAGCCCACTGCACGCCGAAAAAGCCCGAAAATCACCCAAGCGTGCCGAAGGATCCAGTTTGAAAACAACAGCAGATCATTCACAGAGTTTAAAGTGTATCAGATCAAATCAGCAGGCTTCAAGCGTGTCAAAGAGTATCAGTCGATAGCGGAAACCATCAATGTAGCGGCAAAGTGTATCAGAGAATATCTTGAGCAGCGGCCCAAAGCAAGAGAAATTTGAATATCTTCCAGCAGATCCATAGAAGGAGAGAAAAATCATTTGAAGCTCTCAAATCATAATAATTGCACATTCAATTCGCACCAAAGCCGAGCTGCAGCCCTAGAGGACATTCACTTCAGCAGCACTGCATCTGGTCCCCAAGGGCCACCTCGTCACCTGTTCCGATTCAGCTGCCCCCAGCGCAGTCAAAAAATGTTTACTTGCATTTAATTCCGGTAGCATTTAGATTGTCGAAGAGTTCTAAGCCGACCTGTCAAGGTCAATTGTAATGATGTCTTCCTGATATTTTGTTTATAAATACCACCCGAAGCGATATTGTAAAGGGTTGGTTGGTTGGTAGTAGTAGTTGTTGGTCAGTTTCCTTTCCAGAAATTTCTCTGAGTAAAGACTCGCACTGTAACTATCATATTTTTATAATCAAAGATTGCTGAAAGCATGGATTGCGAAA
>APFE031362561.1:168963-263963 GCA_000404065.3 Pinus taeda | reverse complement strand
TTTGGAAGATAATTCTATTCCAGGCAATCCATATGGCCCAACAAGTAAGTAAAGGGATGCTTTTTATTTTTTCCCAGGATACAGTGGACCACCAACCCTCCCAGGCTTCCTGAACAATTGTTCCCTGCCAAATAGGTAGCGAGTGTATATGAGAATGAATAGTATCCAATAGATCCTTTGTGCATGGGAAAGTAAGAAAGACATGATTCCCAGATTCATTATTGGCTTTGCAAAGGCTTCACCAAAAGGGTCCATGAAAATATCTCTTGATCAAATTTTCTCCTGTTGCGATTTTGTGACGTAGAATGGTACACATGAGGAGCCTGCACCTGGGGGGTGCTTTTAGTTTCCATATACTTCTCCACCATGATTCACACTGTGGTGGTTTCAGTGAGTTCATAAGAGTTATGTATCCCTCCTTAGATGAGTATCTTATATGCTTCACATGTGCCCAAATTAGCTCATTCTCCCCTTCTTGTATCCTGATATGGGATTCTGTGAGTGCCTTTATGTACTCTTTCCAATGTTTCTACCATTATCGAGGGATCTATAGTGTCCTCCTAGATTTCCATGCTTGTTGCAAAAATTTAAAGTGATCATTGTCTGCTATTTGGCTAAGGTGAGAGATCCCTCTCGAAGTGAGGTATGTTCTGAGCTCCTGTGGGAGTCTGTGAGCATTCCCACATCCAATCTAGGGGTCCATCCCTATTTTAATAGCTTCTACTGACATTATTCTCCATGTGAGTCCATCCATGATAAGGGGCATAACTTGTAGAATTGCTTTCCATATGTTAGATTTTCCAGCGTGTGTCCATTGAGGTTGTCAAATCCAGTCCATAAGATTTAAAGGTGCTATGTATTTAGATGTTTCCACCTTAGTCCACAGACTATGTGATATGACTAGCTGCCACCCTAGTTTGGCTGCCATGGCTTTGGAGAAAGAGTCTATTATTTTGATACCCCATCCCGCCCATTTCTTTGGGAGTGCCGAAGAGTCCCACTTGGACCAGGAAAAGATCCTTTTAGGATGATTCCCTCTTCACAGGAATCTGCAACATAGGATTTTAATTCTGGCTAGTATTCCTTGAAGAATCCATGATAAAGACATGTAATACACTGGAGTTACTTCCAGTACTGCTTTTATGAGTATCAGTCTTCCTGCTCTTGATAATATTTTAGGTACCATATGTTTAGCCTTTCCTCCAATCTGGTTATGAGCCATATCCAATCAACATTCTTATAACCATGCTACTTTAATCTATAACCAAAATATTTTAGTCCCTCATCCAGTTGCAGTAGGTTATAGGGGAATCTTCTTAGGGCATACTGAATATTGTATGGTGTGCATCCTATAGTATTTGTAGAGGATTTTTCATTATTAACCAACATGCCAGTGGTTGTTAGGAATATAGTGAAGGAATTGAGGAGTGTAGTCACATCTCCTATGCTCCCATTTAGGAAAAGTAGCACATCGTCCACAAATAAAAAGTGTGTTATTGTGCATCCTTCAGTGATGTGGATCCCCCTTACTCTACCTCTTCGATGTTCCTCCTTTATCAAATGAATGAGACCTTCCATGATGAGTAAGAAGAGGAGTGGGGACAGTGGGCATCCTTGCCTAAGGCCTCTTTCAAAGTGGAAGAAAGGAGAGGCTACACCATTTACGAGAACGTTGAATGTTACATTAGTGATACAACTCATAATCCATCTTATGAATTCATATGGGAAACCCAGGTGCATTAAGAGAATTCTGATGTGTTAATGTCAGTATCTTCATCCCTCCGTCAGAGATCAAATCCTCTTGTTGCATTTCATATTAGGTGTCTCGCCCAGTCATTTGAATTCCATTAGGCACATGGATCATCTAACAGTAGTGGCTTCCCAACAATTTTCCTCATGTCCCTCATGTCATTCACCTACTAGTTCATGTTTGTTCAACAAAAAGGCATATACAGTCTTCTTTTCATTAAAAATTGCAAAAGGTTGTCTTTAGGGTTTGAGTGTCAAGTAGGTCTATGGCTTCATTAGGTTTTTGTCAATAAATGCTTCAAAGTGTCCAATAATTACCAGCAGGCAATGAGGATGTTTCATCGTCAATAAATTTCATCGAAAAGTGTTTGAAAATGTGTTTTTAGAGCATTTAGCCTTTATTGTATTAAAATCATGTAAATTTTGTTTTCTTCATTGCAAATTCCTTCATCTGTACCTTGGTTTCTTTCCTTGGCCTAAGAAGCTTAAACACCTGCAAAAAACAAGCAAAGTTCAGCTCATTTAGTTCATCACAAAGCCGAAAAGGTGAAAAAGTCCAAAAAAAACAGAGTTTGAAATCAAGTCAATTTGAAAACATTGTAAAAGTTGGTTTCATGAGCTAAAATCTTAAAAGCTCTTTGTTTATAAGCAATGCCTTCATTTGAAAGTTCATTTGCAAAGGACTGGAAATGCAAAGTGATTTTTTTAAGCAAGAGGAGAAACTTGGGTGAAAATTGCTCTTGGTGACTGACGCGACACAATGGGCAGGAGGCAGGGCGCACTGGTGAGGCGCGACGCACTGGGCCTCAGAACTCAATGCATTTTTGAACGGGCACGACGCACTGGTGAGGCATGGTGCATTCGGTATGCTACACGGTGCATACATTTAAAAGGCCCGAAAAGTTCCAGAACAGCCTCCAATCGCCAAAAACGCACAAATTCACTTTGTTCCAAAGGTTGAACAATCATCAAAGGCAGTCCAACACAGTTTGACACATTAGCACCCATCTCTTCAGGACAGTTTTTCTACCAATAGTCATGGCATCTAATCCTTCATCTGATTATGAAGTGGAGACTCAAAGTGATTCACCCACAAAAGGACATGCACCCAAGAGGCCTCATAGAGGGGGCAGACATATCAGAGAAGAACCAACCACTCTTGTTGAATTACAGGCCTGCCCTCTTGCTATTTCTTGTTTCCGATATCAGTCATGTTATGAATTTTGTGAAAAGGTTTCTAGCATTCAGTTTAGCCATGAGTTGGCTCATTTGTTTGTATTGCATTTACATGGTGATCAAGTCACTCTAGCTGGTGTCACCTTCACACTTACACCACAATCCATCTCAATAGCAACCGGCATACCTAACATCGGAGAGCCATGGAACAAGAGGCAAAAAATTGACCAGAAGCACTATGAACCATACATCAAGCCCGGCTTCTTAATACAGCTCAAGAGAGTGTTTCCTTTTCGGTGCCTCAAGGATGAATATGCTCCTTTAATGAAATTGATCATGAAGTATTTCAGTTGTGAGGGCTTGTTCTCCCGCTTGTATGCTTATCACATTAGACTGTTGATGCATATTACCCAGGTACAGATGATGAGCATCCCTTACTTCATGTGCCGAAACATAGAGAGAATGACCACCCTTGTGCAACATAAGACCCCTCGACAACATTTCAACAATATTTACCATTTTTCTCTCATCAAAATTGTGGTGGTTCATTAGCTTGGATTACAAGGCATTACTTGGGAAGGTTTCATCTCTCGCGAGTTTTTCAGAGCTTCACAGGGAACTTCAGAGGTTGGGAATGAGACAAGTGGATCTTCCTATCAGCATGAAGGCCATGAGACTTACACTGCTACTATGCCAGTTTTCATTACTTATCAGAAGGGAACTAGATAGTTATTTGCAGCAGTAAAGCGAGTGTTATCTCCACCTGGGGTGGATGGGGCCTCACTTTCGACATCGGCACCACAAGTATAGGATAAAGGTAAGAGGCCAATGCAAGATGAGGGGCCTTCTGGTGAGTGAGAGACTAACTTCATTCTCATTCAGGATGATGTTACAGATGTGGTCTCGCAAAGTGAAAAACTCAATGAAATCATCCAAGAGCAACAGATAGAAATCAAAGCCTTGTCCCTGAACTTGGAGAGGGCTAAGTGGATCATAAAATACTTGGAGTAGAGGAACAAGCAGCTTGAAGATTAGCAAGCAATCATGGAGGTACAAAACATCCGGGAGAATCGCCAAGCTGCCCAAATGAGGAGGATTGAATCCACTACAATGGAGCAAGAGATTAATGATGATCGAGAGTCTTGGCTTGAAAGTGCCAACATCCACTTGGAGAGAGTGTGCAAGGCACGAATAAGGAATTTGAAGGCAAAACTAAGGAAGGCATCAAAAAGGTAAAAGAGGCAAAAAGAGCATGGTCGACTCCAGATATTGGTCGAGGCATCCCTGGCCCATCATAGCTCTTGATAGAGAAGGTCCAGCCCAAATTTCAAGAAATTTGGAGCAATTTTTGCATTTTGAAAATTTTTTGCACTAAAAAACAGGGTTTTCCTCCCTATGCACCTCGCCACGTGGCGCGCACTTTTGCTAGAGGGCTCCAAATCACAAAAAAATTTCATTTCTGGATTTGGCATGAAAAATTATGGTTGCTTGTTCATGGCCAAGAAATTTGGGTAGGTTTTGGGCTCTCAAAGAGGTCAAAAACACTTAAAAAATGACCTCACTGCCCGTATTTTTACACACAGGAAGCGGTCTTAGGAGATTGGATATTTGCAGGGGAAAATGGACACCAAATCCAAAAATTCCACTGGGGTTGTAAAGTAGACAGGTAGGGATTTCCAATGCACTATCATGACCTCAATTGAGACTTCGGCAAGGGCCTAAAAATCAGCTCCAAATTTGCGTTATGCATAGAGAATCAGGCGTGGCGCATAGAGGAAAAATTGCCAGTTTGACGCAGTTTTTCTCTGTTTTTCGCCCAGTTTTGCCTAGTTTGACTTTTTTACTTTCCTAATGGAAAATATATGATGTAATCTGATAAAAATTGATGGATAATGATGTAAATATGTTGGATTTTTACTTGTAGAGGTATATTCATCAGCTTAGAAATTGTTTCAAACTGAGCGAATCAGTTTCCTTGTTTCTAGAGGCATGTTGTTATGTTGCCTAGATTCCAGTTCTCAGTTTAGGATCAGTTGGATCAGCCCCTAAACATGTGAACTCGACCCCTAGAGGCAAGGAGGAGCTATGTTTGTCTATAATATGTATTTTTTCAGTCATTAGCATGGTTGGACTCTTGAGAAAGCCTTGAGCTTCATTATACACTCATTTCAATATTTTGGCTAAGGAATTGAGACTAGGATTTACAGAACTCTTTAGGATTCGTGTGGAAATTTGTCTTGGTATAGTGCTTCTCTTTATGATTGTGAAGTTGTTTATGTGATTGCATTATCTATCCTATTTCTTCTGAACTAAACAAACAAGACTGTAATTAGAATTCATTGAAAGTGTAATGCTCTACTTGAAGTTTGCTTTAGTTGTTTGATGTTTTTAGCTGTTTGGGGAGGATTCATGATTTCCCTTGCCCTCTTCAACACCTCGCCTATCTTTTCCCTCCACCTCATTCAATTTTTAGTGCCAAAATGATTGCCTACCTTGCCCCATCGAGATCCCTGCAGGACTGTACCTCATTCCCCGCACCCAAAACCTGCCTTCTCAACTGAGCCAACAACTCATCAGTTCATTTAAAAAACCTCTTGCACACATATAATAACCTAAAATCAGAAGATATTTCATTCATCTCAAGCCCCATAGATCATCATTCGTTGAGTTGACCCGGAGAGAGCCCTCTCTTGTCCTCATAGGGATAGCTATGAGGCTGAGCGTGGTTTGATGTGGACCTAGAAGCTTACCTTTTTAGCCTGAGGTAAATCTAGGCTCTAACATAGTGGGGACCATACCGGGGACCAAAATTGATTATTTGTTAGTATTCTTTATTCTTGGATTATAGACAGAGTCTAAATATTAGACAGGTAGCCTTCGAAATGCTTTTTCTTTGCATTAACACAAGTAGATAAACGCTACTTCTGTCAATCTCCGGTCTAGTCTAATGAATGGAAAATCTAACCTGCAAACACCTAGTACATTTGATAATTCCAAACTTCGGATGATTAGTTTAGGATTTGATAGGCTGAGAAAGTTGTTCATGTCCATTTGATCTTTTGAAAATAGCACACTGGCTTCAAGGAGATATACCAGAGCTAATCCAGATCCAGATCCTCCTCCTATGTACGAAAATCCCAATTTGATTCCAAGACTCCGTCGTCAAGAGAGCTTTGTGACTCTCGTGTTTAAATTTTTTTCATGTCCTACATTTTTGAGTATCTCGAAGAGCTTGATTTTGATGAGCAGTTTGAATTGTCATTGCTTGAAACCAAATCTGAAAGTGCTATTTGCTCTACTATCCCCAATCCGCAATTTCTTGTAGACCTAGAAGTTATAAGGGCCAATCGATCCATTGATGATTATATTTTGAAACAATTTCAAAGTTCAATTGTGGCTTCAAACCTCGTTGATTTTCTAGAAATTGCATTTGCAACCCTTGGATCTTCCACAATTGCATCTAGCTCAAGGATTCCCACTGAACTGCCCTTCATTCCCACCATCCATGTGCAACCTATTTTCTTAGATCAAAAGTATGCAGTAAATTCAACTCCATCTACTCCTTCTACATCCAAAATTGCTTCTCGTCCGCACACCCCTCCTCATACACCTCGCACATCAGCTGCACCTACTCCCCCAACATCCCCCAGACCGAATCTACCAAGAGTAATGGCTACTCATTTTACACCTCTCGCGCTACCTCAAGTTTTGGATGATATGCCGGTTGATTATCAAAGCAAAATTCCTTTGTTTGATGGCATCCCTCCCAGTGTTTTAGCTCAGCAACATGTGGACAAAATGATGGATTTCTTCGCGCGTTATGAGATCGATGCAGAAAATGTAACAATGAGACTGTTTGTACAAACATTTGGTGGTGAGGTTAGGAAATGGTTTAGAGCGTTGTCGGCTGCAAGTATCACCAGATTGGCTAACTTGCAAAGATAGTTCTTAGATCGCTAGGAAGTCAAGAAAAATCCTCTTTAGATCCTCGTCGAATATGATCACATCAAGCGGAATGTAGGTGAGTCTATCCAAGACTATTTCATTCATTTCAACTCTGTTTATAATGCAATCCCTGATCTTTTAAGGTCGCCCGTAGGGTTAGCCTTGATTAAGTTTATAGATGATTTTGATACTGATATGGCCTACCAATTGAGAGAGAGGGATTCAGAAACCTTGGAAGATATGCAGAAGATTGCAGTCGGTGTGGAGGCAAATTTGCTCTCCAAGAGAGCTAGAGAAAGAGCTGAGAAGAAAGTCACAATAAAAGAAGAGTCTTCCTTGTCAGAGCAAGTAATTCAGAAGGTGGAGCAGATGCTTAAGAGAATGAAAATTGACAAGCCTAAACCTCAAATTATAAATCCTAACTTCTGTGGCCAGCAACAGCCACAATATAGAATCAAACAAAGAGAGCAGTGAGCCCAAGATCAAGCAGTGTAGCAGCCCGTGAAAACACCTCTTCAGCGGAACTTTGTGCATGGTCCGGAATCTGATGAAGAAGAGAATGTGATTGGTGAAGAAAATCATTTAGTTACACTCGACGATATGCCTATTTTCGTCACTGAGGATCAGGAGTATTCTGAAAATTCAGTTGAACAAACAGATGACAATTTCATTTTGGCAAATGAGACAATTCTTGATGAAGAATCCAATGAGTACCAAAGAGGATAAATGAATGCTTTATCAGCTTAGCAGTGACAATATTCACTCCGAAATATAGATGTGCCCATGAACCCAATTCAGAAAAGGAAGGAGGCAGCAGTGTTCAATAATGATCCTCTTAATGTGCAAAAAAAAGGAAAAGAGACAGTTGATCCTACCACCAGTAATCGCCATCAGCAAATGAGAGATCCAATCAGCCAAGTGGGTCAAAGGAGAAATCTAAAAAGAAAGATGTTGCAGCAAAAGAGGTAGAAAATGTTTCAGTTTTGAATATGGAAAATGAGATTGCTAAGATAAATATATCCATTCCTTTGATTGAGTTGATGAAGAACAATAATTATAAAGGTCAAGTCTCGAAAATTTTGAGTTTAGATCCATCATCTGATATGGTAAATGTGGAGGATGACAATCCCGAGTTGATATTTTGGCCAGCATTGGAAGGACTGTCTCAAGATAATGATGTATTCCCTTTCTACATCAGCCTCAGGGTGCACGACTTTGTGTTGCATAATGCTATGTTTGATTTTGGAGCCTCTCATAATCTTATGCCCAAGGCCGTCATGGAGAAATTGGGACTGGATATTACGAGGAAGTATCATGACCTTTACTCTTTATATTCCGGGAGAGTAAGCTGCATCAGTCTTATCAAGGATTTGGTGGTTAGTTTGGACCAGATTCTGGCCAAAAATGTTTTGATGGATATAGCCGTAGAAGATATACCTCCCAGATTTGGCATGCTTCTTTCCAGATCTTGGGGAGAAAAGATCAAAGGGACAATGTAGCTCGATTTCTCCTATGCTACCATTCTTGTGTTCGGCAAAATGAGGAAACTATACCGAGAACAAAAGATGAAATATATGATCACTAGCAAGGAGAAACCGGTAAATCATCCAATCAACTATGTACATACTGATCTAGAAACATTTGTTTTGTATTCAGATAGCCTTAATGATGTAAATAGCCAAGTAGTTCAAGTAGAAGACGCTCCAGAAATCACTGAAAATTTCAGAGAAATCTTAAGGCAAGAGAGACAAACCACTGCTGAGCAATCAACTAATCAACAGTAGAAAAATGATGGACAACAAGGACAAGAAACAACACATAAGGAATTTCAGCACTTGGAAGACGATGAAGCGGGCTTGTGGGTCATGGATTTTGATGGTGCGGTAGGAAGGGAAGGCGTTGGTATTGGCATATGGATTCACAGCCTCGTTTTCGCCCCAAACAAAGTGCCAAGCAATGTAAGGGTCTTCTACTATAAAATAGCTTTTGATTGTTCAAATAATGAGGCCGAGTATGAAGCTTTGATTGCTGGTTTAAAAATTCTTAGAAAGCTAAATGCAAAAGGATTTCAATGTATGGCGACTCTGATCTGGTGATCAAGCAAGTAAAAGGAGAATATCAAGCAAAACATCTTAGAATGTGGGCTTATCAAAATGCAGTTCTTGATATTCTGAGAGTATTTTCATATTATACTTTAACTTGTGTTCCTCGTGCTCAGAACATCATTACCAATTCACTTGCAACAGCAGCAAGTAATCTGAAAGTGCCAATGAACTCAAACAACAAGTTTGAGATTCATGTGAAACATCGCCCAGCTGTTCTAGACAATCAAAGGTATTGGCAAGTGTTCCAAGATGATGATGAGATCAACAAATTTATGCAAAACAAAGGTAAATTTTAGGACACTTCTATTGATGTGGAATATGATGATGGTGATGCGGATTTAGAAGTAAATCAGATGGAGGTTTTTCAGCTTAAAGACAACCTCATTCCTAAAGGCCTAATCCCTTTAGAGGAACTGTTCAATAATGATGATGTGGCATGAAAACCAAGCTTGCTACTAATTGAAAAGGGAATGGAAGATGTAAACATTAGATCAGCTGAAAATCCAAAGATGGTGAAATTGTCAAAAGAATTGCCTCCACAGGTAAAGGCCAAATATATCAGCTTGTTATCTTCCTTCACTGATGTTTTTGCTTGGGATTATTCAGATTTGAAGTCATGTGATACAAGTATCATTCATCATGCCATCCCGCTCAAGCCTAATCAAAAGCTATTTCATCAAAAGCTGAGGAGAATAAATCCAAAGTTTCTGCCCTCAATTGAGAAGGAAGTGAACCATTTGTATAAGGCTAGTATCATAGTTCCCATAAGGTTTTCAGATTGGATTTCAAACTTGGTGCCCGTACACAAGAAGACAGGTGAGATTAAACTATGTATAGATTTTAGAAATCTGAATAAAGTTTCCTTGAAGGACAACTATCCATTGCCCAAGATGGATCACATACTTCAGTGGGTAGTTGGAGCATCCTGGATGTCACTACTCGATGGTTATTTGGGTTATAACCAAATTTTGGTCCATGAGGATGATCGCGACAAAACAACATTCACCACTCCATGGGGAACCTTTCACGATGCAAATATTCCCTTTGGATTGAAAAATGCTGGTGCAACCTTTCAATGGGAGATGGATATTGCATTTGCCAATGAAAAAGATGTTTTCCTTGTTGTTTACCTTGATGACTTAACTATTTTCTCTAATTCAGACGAAGATCACTTGTAACAATTGAAGATTGTGTTTCAGCGGTGTGGGAAATATGGTATCTCACTTAATCCAAAGAAGAGTTTGTTCACCATGGATGAGGGCAAACTTCTTGGGCATATCATCTCAAAGGAGGGTATCCGCATTGATCCAGCTCGAGTGGAGGCTATTCAAAAGATTGATTTCCCACGAAGTAAGAAATAAATACAATCCTTGACTGGTAAGATCAACTTTTTACATTGCTTTGTGCCCGATATTACCAAACACTTAAGAGAGATCTCCAATATGCTCAATAAGGATAGTGCAGTAAGGTGGACAGATGAAGCAATTAAGTCTTTCAATCTAGTAAAATTAGTGCTTTCTTCAGCTCCAATGTTGATCATCCCAGACTATACTCAAGATTTTATTTTGTTTTCGTTTGCCTCGGATTATACTATGGAAGCAGTCTTGATGCAAAAACGAGACTAGCTCAAGAAGCCCATCACTTTTTTCAGCAGAACCATAAGGGATGCGGCATTAAAGTACAATATTATTGAAAAACAGGCCCTTGCTTTGGTAAAAGCAGTGAAAGACTTTCGGGTTTATATTTTACATTCTCACATCCTCGCTTATGTTCCTAACACTGCTGTCAAGGATGTCTTAGTGCAAACAGATCCGGAGGGGAGAAGAGGCAAATGGATTGCTGCCTTGTTGGAGTATGATTTGGAAATTAAACTAACAAAGCTCAGTAAAGGCCAAGGGCTGGCTAAATTGATGGCTGAGTCAAATCTACACATCCTCGACATCAATCTCATTGCTGCTATGTCCGAGGAAAATGAAGAGAATCCGCTTGTACAGGTATCAGACATATTCCTCCTTTCTTCTTGGTATTCCGACATAATTTATGTACTCCAAAATCTGTCATCACCACCCGGAATGGCTAAAACCAAAAGTAGGACATTGAAACTGAAAGATGCAAAATTTTGTGTCATGAATGGTGCACTTTATTGGAAAGACCCTGGTGGTGTCTTGTTGAATTGTTTAGTGGAAGAAGAATCCAAATAGGTAATGGAGGAGTTTCACAAAGGAGATTGCAGAGGTCATATTTTCTGGAAGACGACCGTCAATAAAATCTTGAGAGTCGGGTATTATTGGCCAACCCTTTTTGCTGATGTATACAAAACAGTGGCCAGCTGTCATGAGTGTCAGGTTTTCCAAGGTAAGAGAAAGTTGCAACCTTTGCCACTCAAACCCATTGAAGTCAGTGCTCCATTTCAGCAGTGGAGTTTGGATTTTATCAGTGAAATTCATCCTTCTTCCTCAGCGCAGCATAAGTGGATCCTCATAGCGACGGATTACTTCACCAAATGGATAGAGGCAATTCCTACAAGACAGACCACCGATTCGGTAATTATCTCCTTTCTTGAAAATAACATTCTGTCTCATTTTGGCTGTCCCAATAAGTTGATCACCGATAATGCAGTAGCCTTCAAATTGAAAATAATGATTGATTTTTGTCATAAGTATCAAATCACTTTGGGGCATTCGACTGCCTATTATCCACAGGGCAATGGATTAGTCGAATCCTCAAATAAATCTCTTGTCAATATCATTAAGAAGTTGCTGGAAATTAACAAGAAAGGTTGGCACAAAAAGCTGGTCAATGCGCTTTGGGTAGATAGGGTAATTCACAAAAAGTCCATAGGCATGTCCCCTTTTGAAATTGTATACGGTGTAGACACAGTTTTCCCAACTTCTTTGGCAGTCACGATGGTCAAACTTTTGCATGAAGCAAGAAGTGAAGAGGATGGTTTGCAGCAGAGGATTAATCAAATGATTCACTTGTAGTAGACCAGGGAGGAGGTATCACAAAATACTTTCAAGTTGCAGGAAAGAATCAAGAGAATATATGATCGAAAGGCAAAGGCGGATAGTTTTGAGATAGGAGATATAGTGTTGAAATGGGATGCAAGGAAAGAGGAGAAAGGTAAACATGGAAAATTCGAAAATCTTTGGAAAGTACCATACAAGATTGTTGAATGTTGGGGCCAGAATGCTTTCTTGTTGCAAGATGAATGGTGAAGATTATCCGGGTGGAGCGGTCAATGGTCGGCTCCTCAAGCAGTATTATTTGTGACATGTTTTCTGTAGTTCTATTCATCATTGTATATACCGACTTATTTAAATTCCATTGCAAGTGTGCAATATTTTCATTCTTCAGCTTGGGGCCCGAGGTGAAGGCTATAAAGTTGGTGTCTGATTTCAGTTTTGGTTTGGTTCATTAGAGTTATCTTTGTCAGTCAATTTCAGTCTTGAAAATGGGTCATTTTTTAGGCAAGTTATTGAGTCTTTCAGTCAAGAGTTTAGTTTTGTTTTGTCAAATTTATTGACTCCATAGCCCAATCGACAAACGCACTGTCAGCTTTCCCAGAGATCTGTAGTTCTTGGAACCTCCAAGGAGCTACCATCCCCATTGGAGCCAATGTTAGTGTCGGTATCTTCATCCCTCCGTCAGAGATCAAATCCTCTTGTTGCATTTCATATTAGGTGTCTCGCCCAGTCATTTGCATTCCATTAGGCACATGGATCGTCTGATGATAGTGGCTTCCCAACAATTTTCCTCATGTCCTTCATGTCATTCACCTGCTGGTTCATGTCTATTCAACAAAAAGGCATATACAGTCTTCTTTTCATTAAAAATTGCAAAAGGTTGTATTTAGGGTTTCAGTGTCAAGTAGGTCTAGGAATTCATTAGGGTTTTGTCAATAAATTCTTCAAAGTGTCCAATAATTACTAGCAGGCCATGAGGATGTTTCATCGTCAATAAATTTCATCGAAAAGTGTTCGAAAATGTGTTTTTCCTCCTCAAAACTCTGTTTTGAGGAAAAAATAGAGTATTTAGCCTTTATTGTATTAAAATCATGTAAATTTTGTTTTCTTCATTGCAAATTCCTTCATCTGTACCCTGGTTTCTTTCCTTAGCCTAAGAAACTCCAACACTTGCAAAAAACAAGCAAATTTCAACTCATTTAGTTCATCACAAAGCCAAAAAGGTGAAAATTCCAAAAAAAAACAAAGTTTGAAATCAAGTCAATTTGAAAACATTGTAAAAGTGGGTTTCATGAGCTAAAATCTTAAAATATCTTTGTTTATAAGCAATGCCTTCATTTGAAAGTTCATTTGCAAAGGACTAGCAATGCAAAGTGATTTTGTTAAGCAAGAGGAGAAACTTGGGTGAAAATCGCTCTTGGTGACTGGCGCGACACACTAGGCAGGAGGCGTGGCGCACTAGTGAGGCGCGACACACTGGGCCTCAGGACTCAATTCATTTTTGAACGGGCACGGCGCATTGGGTATGCTACGTGGTGCATACAGCTAAAAGGCCTGAAAAGTTCTAGAATGGCCTCCAATTGCCAAAAACACACAATTTCACTTTGAACAATCATCAAAGGCAGTCCAACACAGTTTGACACATCAGCTCCCATCTCTTCAGGACAATTTTTCTACTAGTAGTCATGGAATCTAATCCTTCATCTGATTATGAAGTGGAGACTCAAAGTGATTCACCCACAGAAGGACATGCACCTAGAAGGCCTAATAGAGGGGGCAGACATATCAGAGAAGAACCAACCACTCTTGTTGAATTGCAGGCCTTCCCTCTTGCTATTTCTTGTTTCCGATATCAGTCATGTTATGAATTTTGTGAAAAGGTTGCTAGCATTCTATTTCACCATGAATTGGCTTGTTTGTTTGTATTGCATTTACATGGTGATCAAGTCACTCTAGCTGGTGTCACCTTCACACTTACACCAGAATCTAGCTCAATAGCAACCGACATACCTAACATTGGAGAGCCATGGAACAAGAGGCAGAAAATTGACTAGTAGCACTATGAACTGTACATCAAGCTTGGCTTCTTGAGACAACTCAAGAGAGTGTTTCCTTTTTGGTACCTCAAGGATGAATATGCTCCTTTAATGAAATTGATCATGAAGTATTTCAACTGTGAGGGCCAGTTCTCCCGCTTGTATGCTTATCACATTAGACTGCTAATGCATTTTACCCGGGTACGGATGATTAACATCCCTTACTTCATGTGTCAAAACATAGAGATAATGACCACCCTTGTGCAGCACAAGACCCCTCAGTAGCAGTTCAACAATATTTACCATTTTGCTCTCATCAAAATTGTGGTGGTTGATCAGCTTGGATTACAAGACATTACTTGGGAAGATTTAATCTCTCGTGAGTTTTTCAGAGCTTCGCAGGGACCTTCAGAGGTTGGGCATGAGATAGGTGGATATTCCTATCAACATGAAGGCCATGAGACTCACACTGCTACTATGCAAGTTTTCATTACTTATCAGAAGGGCACTAGACAGTTATTTGCAGCAGTGAAGCGAGTGTTATCTCCACCTGGGGTGGAAGGGGCCTTGCTTCCGACATCGGCACCACAGGTACAGGACAAAGTCAAGAGGCGAATGTAGGATGAGGGGCCTTATGGTGAGCGAGAGACTGACTTCATTCTCATTCAAGATGATGTTATAGATGTGGTCCCGCAAAGTGCAAAACTCAAGGAAATCATCCAAGAGAAGGAGATAGAAATCAAATCCTTTTCCCTAAACTTGGAGAGGGCTAAGTGGATCATAAAATACTTGGAGCAGAGGAACAAGTAACTTGAAGATCAACAAGAAATCATGGAGGTAAAAAACATCCATAAGAATTGCCAAGCTGCCCAAAGGAGGAGGATTGAATTCACTTCATTGGAGCAAGAGATTAATGATGATCAAGAGTCTTGGCTTGAAAGAGCCAACATCCACTTGGAGAGAGTGTTGGACAAGGCCGATAGGGACAAAGCATTGCTGAGACACATGGCTTTTCACTACATGGTGCGGAACAAGGTGTGCAAGGCACGAATAAGGAATTTGAAGGCATAACTAAGGAAGGCATCAAAAAGGCAAACAGGCAAAAAGAGCATGATCGACTCCAGATATTGGCTGAGGCATCCTTGGCCCATCATAGCTCTTGATAAAAAAGTTCCAGCCCAAATTTCAAGAAATTTGGAGCAATTTTTGCATTTTGAAAATTTTTTGCACTAAAAAACAGGGTTTTCCTCCCTATGCGCCGCGCCACGTGGCGCGCTCTTTTTATAGAGGGTTCCAAATCACAAAAACTTTACATTTATGTATTTGGCATGAAAAATTATGGTTTCTTGTTAATGGCCAAGAAATTGGGGCAGGTTCTGGGCTCTCAAAGAGGTCAAAAACACTCAAAAAATGATCTCACTGCCCCTATTTTGACACACAAGAAGCAATCTTGGGAGATTGGATATGTGGAGGGGAAAATGGACACCAAATTCAGAAATTCTACTTGGTTTGGAAAGTAGACAGGTAGGGCGTTCCAACAAGCTATCATGGGCTCAATTTGGACTTCGGGAAGGGCCTCTAAATCAGCTCTAAATTTGCGCTACGCATAGAGAATCAGGTGCGGCGCATAGAGGAAAAATTGCCAATTTGACCCAGTTTTGCTCTGTTTTTCGCCTAGTTTTGCCTAGTTCGACTTTTTTACTTTCCTAATGGAAAATATATGATGTAATTTGATAAAAAATTGATGGATAATGATGTAAATATGTTGGATTTTTACTTGTAGAGGTAGATTCATCAGCTTAGAAGTTGTTTCAAACTGAATGAATCAGTTTCCTTGTTTCTAGAGGCATCCTGTTATGTTGCCTAGATTCTAGCTCTCAGTTTAGGATCAGTTGGATCAGACTCTAAACATGTGAGCTCGACCCCTAGAGGCAAGGAGGAGCTATGTTTGTCTATATTATGTATTTTTTTAGTCATTGGCATGGTTGGACTCTTGAGAAAGCCTTGAGCTTCATTGTACACTCATTTCAGTATTTTGGCTAAGGAATTGAGACTAGGATTTGCAGCACTCTTTGGGATTCATGTGGCAATTTGTCTTGGTACGGTGCTTATCTTTGTGAATGTGAACTTGTTTATGTGATTGCATTATCTATCTTATTTCTTCTGAACTAAACGGACAAGAGTGTATGTAGAATTCATTGAAAGTGCAATGTTCTACTTGAAGTTTGCTTTAGTTGTTTGATGTTTTTAGCTATTTGGGGAGGATTCATGATTTCCCTTGCCCTGTCCAACACCTCACCAATATTTTCCCTCCACCTCATTCAATTTTGAGTGCCAAAACGATTGCCTACCTTGCCCCATAGAGATCCCTGCAGGACTGTGCCTCATTCCTCGCACCCAAAACCTGCCTTCTCAACCGAGCCAACAACTCATCAATTCATTTAAAAAACCTCTTGCACACATATACCTAGCCTAAAGTCATAATTTATTTCAATCATCTCAAGCCCCATAGATCATCATTCATTGAGTTGACCCGGAGAGAGCCCTCTCATGTCCTCGTAGGGCTAGCTACGAGGCTGAGCGTAGTTTGATGTGGACCTAGAAGCTTGCCTTTTCAGCCTAAGGTAAATCTAGGCTCTAACATGATGTATAACCAGCTCACTCTATCAAAGGCTTTTAAGAGGTCAACTTTCAAGACCATATCCTTTAGCTTGTGGGCCTGGATAGAATGTAACATCTCTTGTGCCATTCCGACCACTTCATGTATTTGTCTATTTTGTAAAAATGCATATTGTTCATCTGAGATATGGTTTGATAAGATTGGCCGGAGTCGATTTTCTATCATCTTGGATATGATCTTGTAGATAGAGTTACATAAGGATATGGGTCGGAAATCATTGAAGGATGTGGGATTGTCCGATTTGGGAATAAGGGCAATAAAGGTTGAGTTATAGGCCTCATACATTCATCCAGAGGCTACGCATTCCTCTATAACTTGTAATAGGCCCCCCCCAGAGTATTAAGGAAGTCCAGGTAGAATTCCACATTCTAGCCATCTGGACCAGGGCTTTTGTCTCGCTTAAACCATTTGAGAGTGTCCTCCATTTCTCTCAGGGAGACCTCCTTTATCAATTCCTCGCTTTCTTCTTGTTCTAAAAACCTTGGCAATAGTTGGACTGTCCTCATTATGTCTTCCATGTTGGCATTTGGTGGTGCCTTATAGATGTTCTTGAAGTGGGTAGAGCCCATAGCTGCTAATCAGGGAAAGGTGTTCACTAGTTCTCCTTGTTCATCTGATAGCTGCCAAATAGTATTGATAGCTTTGTGCCCATTTGCAAATTTATGGTAGAACTTGTTATTGTCATCCGCTTCCTTAATCCAGATGGCTCTGCTTCTCAATCTCCAGCTCTCTTCTATGTCCTTAAGAATTTGGTTTCTCTTAACCAGAAGAGAGGTTATCTACTCTTTGTGCTCAGGGGAGGAGAATATCCCCTCATGGTCATTTTCATACTTCTCAATGGCTTCTTTAGTTTGTTTGAGAGTATGGTCTTCCTGCAATCTCTTCTTATGAGCCCATTGTTGTGGGAGGCTCTTGAGTTCTTTTAGGTTTTTTGCAAATCCTTCTGATATAGTCCTTTCTGCCACTAGGGGATGAATCCTCTAGTAATTTGTTACTAGTTGGATATATTCAATGTCCCTCAACCTTATTGCATTAAATTTGAAAGGAAAGTTTGGTTTGTTCATACCTCCTCTGATTTCCAAATAGATCAGCCTATGGTCTAATATTCTGCCAAAGCCCACCCATTGTCTATATCCCTGCCCCAAGGGTAGCATATGCTCCTTAATGAGATATCTATCTAGTCTTCTAGAGAGATTGTCCGCTCCTGATCTGTTGCTTCTCCAAGTGGGAAATATTTTAGGGGAGGGGATATCTATGAGATTATGATCCTCCATATTGGCCTCAAAAAAATATGAGAGGATATCCCTTTAGGTATTGTGTTTCCATGATTATGCAAAGCCGATGGAGAAGTTTAAATCCCACCCCCCCAATAATGAGATTTTCCTTTTGAAGGATGTGTGAGTCTAGGAGGTTGCTCCAATATTCCTCCCTGTTGTGATAGGGACCATAAATGTTGATGATCCTGAGCTCAATATCAAGCTCTAAGGAATATATGTCAGCTCCTAGGTGGCACAGACTCCCCCACACATTACAGATTCTGATAGATCGATTTTTTACCCCCAGCGCAAGCCCCCCCTGACCTCCCCGATGCATCTAGGGTATGGAATGTCCATCCAGGTGTTGTGTACTAAAATGTGTCTTTTAAAACCCCTAATTACCTCACATTAATCATCAACCTGAGAAAGTCCTTTTATTCCAAGAGTGTACACAATTTGTACATGCTATGAATCCAGAGAGTAATGTTTTTTCAAAATGAAATATAAAACTTTGATAGAAGAGTAAGCGGATGCATTATGCAACTCAAAAGCTACAACTATTAATGGAAACATTATATCAAGACTTAATCTTCAACTGAAACCATAATCAAATATCAAATTGGAAATTCAAATGGAAATTATGTTAATCGAGAGTTCAGTAGTAGTAACCAATCTCTTCTAGCTGATTCTATCTAAATCACATTCAATACCAATTAAGCAATTTATATGGATATGAGGTCAATCGAGAGTTCATTAGCAGTAACCAAACTCTTTCAGCTGATTAGATACTAACCACACTCTTATTGTAATCAACAATGTTCATTGTCTTAACTACTAATTAATTTAATCTACAATAAGCATAAATATAATCAAATGACAATGCTGTGAAGCAGGTAAAAAAAATGTACTAACTTCAATATAGGAAATCATTAAATATCAAACAAGATAAACTCATAGAAAATGGACAAAATATCAAACCAATCAAACTTGCGTGAATTAGAAAGATATAACACAAAGGATATCAGTTTGATCCACCAGAGATCGGACCCTTAGCCACCAGCAAATATCGTTGAGCTACTTCAGAGAATACGAATGAACAACAATGTAAATTATATATTAACCATTGAACTCAATTCTCATTACGATATGGTCATGTTCCTCCAAAGAAAGAGTATATACTTTAAAATTACAATTAGAAATGAACAAAAATTTGATCCCCTTTCCTCCTACAGTTTTTACTTTTATAGTCAGAAAGAGGTAAAATATAAATGTGATCCCTCAGGATCGGTAGATTTTGAGGGATTCACAACTAAATTCTATATTCTGTCACCCTTCATATTTAGCGTTGATCCTCTTGATTCGTCCTCCGACTTGACCGCAACCAACGCGCCTCATTCTTCCTTTGTTGGTTTATGTTATCCCATCTCTAGGGAACAACAATTGTTCCTTTCGACGTTTCTGTGCATAAAAAGGAATAAGAGTTAGTTACGATGGTTAAATCTTAATTGGGAGTAGTTCATTTGTTTCTTATCATAATCCATCAATATGTTAGCGTATCAAGATATGAAAGAGATAAGAAAAGAGGAAAAGGGTGATGGAATTAAGAGTAAATATATACCTTTTGGGTAACTCAACATACTCCCCTGCTTACCCTGTTTCATGTCCTCATGAAAAGTAAATAGTTCTTACGCAGTGCAGTTAAAGAGTATGTTGGAGAGAAAGCATTAAAAATTTGTCTAAAACCATGATGTTGAGTGAGGAGCGCAAAGGCGGGCCCTTCGTGTCCTTCAGGGAATTCGTAGTTAGCTCGATAGCCTTTAGGGTGATACCAAATAATGGGACTCTGAAACCGACATCCTAACCAATAAGGTCCTTCTCTCAAAATAAGATTGATGTAGGTGACCATACAGGCTGCAATAACTTTAAAATTTCTATAATTAAATGGCTCCCCATCTTTCACATTATTAGTGGAGATCGTCCATCTACACTTGGATGCAGTTAGAGATCTTTCTTGAATGGAGAGGAAATATGATATTTCTTTCTGCACAATCTCCTTATGTATAGGCCCTAAAGTTTTAATCACTCCTCATTTCATCAGACTCTTATGGTTGGAAAACATTTGTAAGGGGTGCTTACGTTCACTTCTCACCCAAATATCCAATCCATGTTCCTATATTTGAAATGCATTATAAGATTTAAACCATTTCAGTTGGTTAACTGCAAGCGAAATAAAAGTCTGGAATTGAACATCTCCTACAAAAGGGTTAGGGTTCTTTTGCACCTCGCTTTCTAATATGAAATTGTGTAGATAAAACTCACAAAGAAGCCTTTGGACCTTTACACCATGTGGCTCACAACATTTTATAAAATCTTCAATTGTCCCTAATTCAATTAGTTTACCAGCTCTTACAGGTTTGATTTTCAATCATATGTACCATTCTAATAGAAACAAGGCATAATTGGTGGCGGGAGACCTGCATGTCAGGACATCTAAATACAGTCAGCATGTTAGCCTCCTGCTGCAATAGGTTACTCATATTTCATGATTGACATTTTTACAGGCCAAATATGTCATACTTTGCATGCTGCAATGCTCCATATTTGCTAAACAGAAACCAAAGAAGGAGGCCATGAAAGTGTGCTAGTCTAAGTTCAACTAATGCATTCCAATTTTGAAGAGTTATTCCATTTTTGTAGAATTTTCAGCTAAAGGGAGGTCCAAACAGCCTAATCTTGGTCTCCCTAGGTTTCAATTTCCTGTTTTAGAATATAGAGAATGAATAATCTGTCCAAACAGCTTAATCTTGGCAGATTCTTAGATAGGTAGAGAAGCAAGGGTGCTCAAAAGCCTAATCTGAGCCCCTGGAAGAAATAAGTGTAGATATAGATAGGAGGACAGTGCAAAAGAAAAAGTTGAAAAGCTGGGTCTACAAGTCTAAGTGCACCCAAACTAAAAGAATAAAAAATGCTAGGTAAGTAGGCTGGGTAGGTAGTTTGGTGGTTGTAGAATCAATGATTGTGATCAGTTTTGTGTTTTCAAAAGTTATATCTATTCAAATCAGTATTGCAAGGCAAGAATCCGTATGGAGGAGCTCAAGCGAGGCATAACTAACTTCCCCTTCTTCCTCTTCCCTAAATCATTTACTAAATTCCCCTAAAGAGGTCAAGAACTACTTGATATCTCTTAGTTTCATCATTTTCCTTATCATTTTCCTTGGTAAAGATCTGCTTTACTCAAGGAGGGTCCATACTTTCTCTACAAAGTTCCATCTCCCCTTTAAAGCCTAAGATCTCTGAGACTTAGCGCTTTCTTGTCATTTTCATATTAAATCCTGACATTATTATGTAAATCCCTATCTATTTCCCTTCCCACTATTAAAACTATGTTAATAATTCCCCTATGTAAATATCCCCTCCCTCTGGTTGAAACATAACCATAAATATCCCCTTGGGAATTACTAAGTTCACCTGGATCTTAGTAAGAACCCTCATCTCTATATAAATTTCCCCTCCGATGTGTTTGGACTCCTTCCAAAACACAAAAAACCCCCTTCAAATGCATTAACTAACCCCCGCGCATTGCATTTTTGGGATTTATTAATGTTTGATTAATAAATAACCAAAGCGCCGAAACATATTAATCGTTAACCTAAAGTCCAAACGCACCCACGGCCACAAATAATTCATGGTTTAACGTGGGCACTGTTTCACTAAACCCCGACCATCTTCCCCTCCCGTCCACCGTCAGATCAGCCCTCCCAGATCCGACTCGTGATGGTTAGTTAGCACCCGATGGCCGACAGTTTCACCGTCGTACACCAGGATAGTTGTCGACTGTTCATTGAATCGGGCCACCCCTGACAAATACCGCTCCCATACCAAAGGAGGTCCGATGCAAACCCAAAATACCCTCCCCTCACGTGACATGAGCGCCATGTCACCTGCCAAGTTTCCTCCAGCTCACCCCTTCCTGCCTGCGCTTTGCTGACATCACCCTGCCACTGTGTCCCTACCACGTCATCACCCCGTCGTACTGCCACGTCACCCTGCTGACGTCATCATGCTGACATCATCACCTTACAAAAGGGTCCCACTGCTGACGTCATGCTGATGTCATCCACTGTACCACTGACGTCATGCTGATGTCAGCAGCTAAAAAAGGAGAAACGCGCAAGTGCAAAATTGAGGCTTCAGAGCCCCAGATCAAAATTCTGAGCCAGTTTTCGATGAGCAATTAGCGCTTAGCGCTAATCGCGCATCACTATGGGAAATGGGCCATATTGGAGAATCTTTAGGGAATATTTTGATTCCTCAGCCATATTTGCGCCGAAAAGAGCAGAAAAGGCCCGATTTTGCAAATTTTAACGTATCAAAAGAGAAAGAGAGACCCAGTTCAGACATTGAAGACTATCAGAGCATATGTGAAGCCAAAAACCATGTCAAATAGTATCAGTGTTGCAAGTTTATCAGTGAAGATCTTCTCAGGGCTCGAGGTTAATGAAACATTAAAGGAAAACCTTGAAAGTCAAGTAGTTAAGGAACTATTCAAAGCTCATCATCACAATGACTGCACATTAAAACTCACATGAAATCAATGGACCAGAACTCAAAGCATAGTTATTGCAGAACCACTGCACCAAGTCACCAAAGACACTGTATTAACTCATTTTGATCCAGCTACCTCTGGCGCAGCCCAAAGGATACTTACTCGCATTTAATTCTAGCACAAGTTTAGGTTTAAAAAATTTTCCTGCAGACCTGTTTAGGTCAGCTGTAATAAATACTTTTGGATATTTTACCTATAAAGAGGACCCTGAATAATGTAAAGGGGGTTGGTTTTATTTGTTGGTTAGAAGTTTTGCTTGAGTAGAGACTCGCACTGTATATTTGATCATTTCTATAATCAGAGACTGCTTACGAGCTTGGAGAATGAATTGTATACTGTGTTCAATGATTGAAGAGTGACTATGGAATTCTTGTGCTGATACATGACTCAATAAGTGTTTCTTACCTCTCTCTTTCCATTCATATATCATTATCTAAGCAGCAGAAAGGAAGATTAGCCTAGAATTTGTTTAAGTGCATTCTATGCTCAGTTTCTGCTGTTTCTTTATGTTTTCATCTTTTTTAGGCATAAATATGAATTCCATCTGGCTCATATTTGCCCTAATTCACCATGTGTGACAGTTATCCAGGGATTCTTAACTTCCCCTAGATAGAGCTCATCCTCCTTCCCTCTGTTAAGCTGATTGAGAGATTCTTAATTGCCTCTCTTTCCTTACATTTCGCTCCATCTCTTTAGCTTGAAAGTTGTTTCATGTGCAGCTACCCTGCTCCATGTTCCTCTTGTGATCAAGAAAGCCTACCTGCGGCTTTACTCCTTGACTCCATGCCCAATGGTTTTGAAACTTATCACTCTATGCCTGCCTCTCTTCTTGAATGCATCTTCCTTCCATTCAAACACCATCCAAACCTGAAAACAACCCACTGAACCCAATATCTAGCCTAAAATCATCATCAACAAAGCTAAATCATCAAGAGAGAGCCCTCTCTGATTACAGGTGGGCTAGAACCTGTAATCCAAAGATTGTTTTGTGGTTACCTCGGCCGTATCCCTTCAAGAGCTTAGGGACAACCTGAGTGTTAACATAATGGCGACTCCACTGGGGAATTCCTCAAATAATCTCACAAATCCAATCTGAAGCTCCACAGAGGAAGAAACCGACCCTTAACAAGTTTCTGTTAACCCTTATTCTTAGAAAAGTTCCCAAAAAACAAGCTATAAGCTGGCTCCCAAGAAGCATTCACGTTACACAAGATCTAATCCAGATCCAAATCCCCCAGCTGTTTTTGATAACAACAATATAATTCCCAAGATCATTAGAAAACAAGAGTAGCAAGAAGGTTTGACTGCTTCCAGTCCTGAGATAGTTCATCGTAGCCATTTAGCAACCCCTGTTAAAGTTCTATTCCGTTCAAACCCTACCTCCCCTGGTTCAATCATCCACTTCTACGAGCCCTGTTTCCACACCTCCATCCACTGCGAATACCACCACTACCACTCCTATTATCCCAGTTACTCTAGTTGTTCCACTTGTCCCGGTTTTTCCGCTTATCCCAGTTGCGATGGCTAACAGATATGCACCTTTACATCTGCCTGCAAATCCCGGGGCTATGCCTCAAGATTACCAGACAAAAATAACATATTTTGATGGCACAAGTGCCTGCATAGCCCTTCAGCATACAAAGAAAATGCAGGACTACTTCGAGAGTTATGAGATTGACGATGATAGAGTGAGAATGAAAATTTTTGTTCAAAGTCTAACAGGCGACGTTAGGACTTGGTTTAGAGCACTCCCAGCCAATTCCATAGGAGACCCATAAGCCTTATACCAGTCATTTATCAACAGATGGGAGAAAAAGAAAGACCCCCTGCACATACTATCTGAATATGACAACATCAAAAGAGGCCCTCAGGAGACTGTCTTGGACTATTGTGCAAGATTTAACAATGTTTATAATGCAATACCACAGAACTTAAGACCTCCACCTGATCTTGCTTTGTACAAATTCCCTGATGGTTTTGATGCCGAAATGGCTTATCAGTTAAGGGAAAGAGCCCCCCAAAGCCTTGCAGAAATGCAGAATGTTGTTGTTAGTGTGGAGGAAAATCTAATTGCTAAAAGAAATAGAGCCAGAACTGAGAGAAAAACCACCTTCAAAGAAGAACCCTCAACCTTCGACCAGAAGCTAGATGATATTATCAGTGGAATCCATAGGCTGGGGGATAGAGTAGAGAATGTTGAGAGGAAAACATCATGGGAAGGACAATAGCCCAATGCCATAAGGAACCCAAATTTCAGAAAAACTCAAAACCTAAACGCTGGAAGGGCTAGTCCCGACCACGATATTAGGCCTCCTTTCCAAGAAAACTATGCGAAAGCGTCCACATCCAGTCAGCCAATAGAGGAGGCTCACATGAACTTGATAGATTCAAAAAATGGGCAACAAATTTTTCTGACTCAAGAAGACTAGGACTACCAAGATTTGAATCAATTTCAGACTAAGACTGGTGAGTCTTTTGATTTTAAACAAGGTTATGATACTGTTGTATATGAGGTGCACAAACAATATAAGTTGAGAACAAGGACCATTGATGTCCCTGCACCTAGCAGAACAAAAGAGAGCAAACAGCCCAACAAAATTAAAGGCAGGGTGATCATAACAGAACCAGCTAATACGACTGTCCCAAACCCGCATCAAGTAACTGTAGAGGACATGACAGGCGTGCAACCTTCTATTGACCAACCTCTGCCTCCTTCTTCCTCAAAAGAAGAGGGTAGCAGCATTCCTAAATTTTTTCCCAAAGACGACATACCACAAGTTGTCATTCATCATAACGCTGACATTCAAAAAGAAAACACAGAAAACACTCTTGACAAGGAAAAATCTGCTACTGCTAATGCAAGGATTCCATTGGAGAAACCATTTATTTAGAAGCAAAGATTGGCAAACTTAAAATATCCATCCCCCTCTCTAAACTTTCCCAACATGATGTCTATAGGAAACAAATTCAAAGGTCACTTCAACTGCCAGAGGTCAGGGATGATGTAAATGTTTTAGATGATACCCCTGAGCTGTTGTTTGGCCCAGAAGTTAATGGAAAATCAACATATGGATCTGTTCCACCCTTTTATGTTAGCCTGCACATAAATGACAAGATCTTGCATAATGTTATGTTTGACTCAGGTGCCTCACATAATCTTATGCCCAAAGTTGTAATGGAAAAGTTAAACCTTGATGTCACAGGACCCTACAAAGATCTATACTCCTTTGACTCAAGTCAAGTCAAGTGTTTAGGCTTAATCAAAGACCTTTGTGTGTCTTTAGTCCAGTTTCCCAACAAGACAATCCTGATGGACGTAGTAGTTGCTGACATCCCAACAAAATATGGCATGCTCCTATGAAGATCATGGGGAGAAAAACTCCAAGGATCCCTCCAACTTGACCTCTCTTATGCCACTATATCTGTCTTTGGGGAACCAAAGAGACTGTACAGGGAAACACTGATGAAGTATGTGGTAAGTAGTGAGGAAAAGCCCCAAAATTTTCCAATTTACTCAATCCATTCTGATATGGATTCTTTTATTTTATTTAATGATGACACCAATCCTCCAACTGATGAGAAGCCTTTAGACTTAGAGCAAGAAACATGCATCAATGAGGAATCGGTTGCCCATGACCATGAATTAATCACAATAGTCAAGGAAACCAGCAAACAAGAAGAACCTCCTGAAGTAGAAATTGTAAGTCCGCCCAATCCTTAAATAACTAAAACTCTTAATACAAACCACAAACAAGAAATCACATGGTGTTTAGAGTTTGATGGTTCTGTCAATAAGTTAGGAGTAGGGGCAGGGGTATGGACTCACAATACACATGATAATCATGCAAAAGGCCATGCCTATAGATTAAATTTCAGGTGTACCAATAACATGGTAGAGTATGAGGCTCTCCTCTTAGGCCTTAAATTGCTTAAAGCCCTAGGAGATGCAAAAGTGTCCATTCTAGGTGACGCTGATTTAATTATACAACAAATGAAAGGTAACTTTGTTACCAATGACAATAGAATGAGAGCTTATAGGACTGCTGCCACAGAAATACTCAATTCTTTCAATGAATCCAAGCTTGCCAAAATTTCAAGAGACCATAATATTCATGCTCACAGCCTAGCAACTTTTGCTAGTACATGCAAGCTTCCCTTTGAGCCAAATCACCATTTCACTGCTGAGATAAAACATAGACCCTCGGTCCTTAACAATGTTAAAGATTGGCAAGTGTTTCAAAATGATGCCCAGATTAACAATTTCCTCACTCTTGAGGGCGAATTTTCGAATACAAACATTGGCATGGATGCCATGAACGATTCCCAACAGCTAACAGAAGAAAATCAGCAGGCTGTAACAGCTGCAACAGCTAAACAAATCCTTAACCCGACTATTTTTGACAATGCAAACATACAAGAGCTGAAACATATGCATTTAGAAGAAACAACCAAAGCTGAGGCTGAGTTCATTGACCTAAAGCATAACTTTTTTCCTGCTGGACTAACTCCATTAGAAGACATGTTTGATAATAATGATGTGCCCAAGAAACCAAAAATGGAGCCTATAAATGCTGCTATTGAAGAACATAACATAGGAACAGCAGACAAGCCCAAAATTATTAAATTATCTAAAAATTTGCTTCTTGATCAAAAACCAAAATATGTCGATATGTTCAAAGAATTCCAATATATATTTGCTTGGAGTTATGAGGACTTGAAATCTTATGACACCTCGGTGATTCAACATACCATTCCCTTAAAACCAAATCAAAAACCATTCAAGCAGAAACTTAGAAGAATCAATCCAATGCTTCTTCCCCTCATTGAAAAAGAAATAAAGAAAATGTTTGAAGCAGGTATCATTGCACCCATCAGATTCTCTGAATGGGTATCCAATCTGGTTCCCACAAGGAAAAAATTAGGAGAGATCACAATGTGTGTAGACTTGAGAAATTTAAACCAGGTCTCTTTAAAAGACCACTATCCTTTGCCCAAAATGGACCATATCCTACAAAGAGTAGTGGGGTCATCTAGAATTTCTTTACTAGATGGATTTTTAGGATTTAATCAGATAATTGTTCACCCGAATGACCAAGACAAGACAGCCTTTACCACATCGTGGGGAACATTTAAGTATGTTAAAATGCCTTTCGGGCTAAAGAACGTTGGTTCTACCTTTGAAAGGGCAATGGATATTGCATTTGCCAAGGAGATACATGATTTCCTTGTTGTTTACCTTGATGACCTAACCCCTTTCTCCAAATCTGACCAAGACCACCTTAAGCATCTAAGGAAAATTTTCATGACATACAGGAAATATGGCATTTCCTCGAATCCTAAGAAGTCCCTGTTTTCCCTTGAGGAAGGCAAGCTTCTATGCCATATCATATCAAAAGATGGGATTAGAATTGATCTTGAAAGAATTCAAGCTATCCTCCAAATCCCATATCCAAGAAACATAAAAGAATTGCAAGAATTCCTTGGAAAGATCAATTTCCTAAGGAGATTTATTCCAAACCTGGCTGAGCTAATAAGGCTATTGAGCAATATGTTAAAAAAGGATGCCAAGGTAAAATGGTCTCTTGAAACCAAGCAAGCTTTTGAGAGTATCAAAACTACCTTGACTCAAACGCCTGTCCTCACCAGTCCACAATTCAACAAAGATTTTATCATTTTTTCTTTTGCATCTGAGCACACCATAGCCGATGTCCTTTTGTAAAAGGATGATCAAGGTAATGAAAAGCCAATTGCTTTCTTCATCCGAGCTTTAAGAGATGCACCCTTGAAATATCAAATTATGGAAAAGCAGGCTTATGCCCTTTTTAAGGCTATCAAAGACTTCAGAAGTTACATCTTATACTCCCATGTGATTGCCTATGTCCCAAACTCCATGGTAAAAGACATATTAACTCAGGAGGGACTAGAAGGCAAAAGAGGCAAGTGGATTGCCAGCATTATTGAATATGACATTGAGATAAAACCTACCAAGCTGGTAAAAGGAAAAGGTTTAGCCAAACTAATGTCCGAAACAAATTTCCAAGCCTTAGACATTAATCAACTGGACAATGAACCGGAGCTGGCGACTCCACAGATCAGTGAAACTTTTTTGCAATCCCCATGGTATGCTGATATTTGCTTTGTATTGTTAAACTTGTGTGCTCTCCCAGGATTGTCCAGGACCAAGAAAAGATTTTTAAGGATGAAATCATCAAAGTTTTGTGTCATAGATGGTGCCTTGTTTTGGAAAAATCATGAAGGAATATTGCTTAATTGTTTGGCTATGAATGAAACTAACAACATCATGAAAGAATTCCATGCAGGGGACTATGGAGGACACTTATATTGGAAGTCCGCTGCTGACAAGATTTTAAGGGTTGGTTATTATTGGCCCTATCTATTTGTAGATGTCAAGAAATTTGTTGTTTCATGTCACAAATTCCAAATCTTTGAAGGAAAAAGAAAATTACTGCCTTTGCCCCTTAAGCCCATTTCAACTGAAAAGCCTTTTCAACAATGGGGTATTGACTTCCTTGGAGAAATTCATCCCTCTTTCTCAGGCCAGCACAAGTGGATTTTAACAGCCACTGATTATTTCACTAAGTTGATTGAAGTCATCCCATGTAGACAAGCCAATGACTCCACCATTATCCAATTCCTTAAGGGCAATATCCTTTCCATATTTGGCTACCCTGAGAAAATCATCACTGACAATGTTGTTGTCTTCAAATCCAAAAAGATTATCAACTTCTTCCATAAATTCCACATTAGCTTGGGCCATTCTATAGCTTACTACCCTCAAGGTAATGGCTTGGCTGAATCATCCAACAAAAGCCTCATCAACATCATAAAGAAACTGCTAGAGGGATACAAAAAGAACTGGCATAGGAAACTCACAAATGCTATGTGGGCAGACATACTTTCAACCAAGAAATCCATTGGGATGAGCCCTTATGAGCTAGTATATGGCATGGAAGCCAGATTTCCTTCATCTTTGGGCATTCATACTATCAAATTGTTAAAGGAGATTCAGGCTGAACCAAATGACATGCAGAGAAGAGTTAATCAAACCATTCATCTTCAGCAAACCAGAGAGCAAGTGTATGATAGAGCTCAAATGTTGCAAGAGAAACTCAAAAAGATGTTTGATAAGAAAGCTAAAGTAGAGGATTTCTGGGTTGGCAGCAAAGTTCTAAGGTGGGACTCACGAAGAGAGGACAAGGGCAAACATGCAAAATTTGATTTTCTTTGGAAAGGTCAATACATTATCAGTGTTGTGAAAGGAAGCAACACATATTTCCTCAAATCTCTAGATGGCAGCACAGCTGAAGAAGGCCCTGTTAATGGTCGAATGTTAAAACATTACCATGATCCTTTTGATTGAGAAAAAACAGGCGGTGTTATTTTTTGTACATAAATGTTTGTACATATCAGCACTTTATTTTATTTTTGTAACAGTCCGAATGCTAAAGCACGCAGAAGAAAGCAGGTAGTGCTTCACAGTTCACTAGAAAATCAGTTGAGGGAAAGTGTTGTTTTCAGTCCAAAATTTCAAATCAATCTAGTCAGCACTAAGAAGTTTCAGTGCACAGCAACAACAAAAGGTCAAGGCAGTCTAACCTGTTGTTCTTGGCTTTTCACAAGGAGAAGTCATCCCCAAGTGGAGCCATTGTTAGCCTCCTGCTGCAGCAGGTTACTCATATTTCATGATTGACATTTTTACAGGCCAAATATGTCATACTTTGCATGCTGCAATCCTCCATATTTGCTAAACAGACACCAAAGAAGGAGGCCATGAAAGTGTTCTAGTCTAAGTTCAACTAGTGCATTCCAATTTTGAAGAGTTATTCCATTTTTGTAGAATTTTCAGCTAAAGGGAGGTCCAAACAGCTTAATCTTGGCAGATTCTTAGATAGGTAGAGAAGCAAGGGTGCTCAAAAGCCTAATCTGAGCCCCTGGAAGAAATAAGTGTAGATATAGATAGGAGGACAATGCAAAAGAAAAAGTTGAAAAGCTGGGTCTGCAAGTCTAAGTGCACCCAAACTAAAAGAAGAAAAAATGCTAGGTAAGTAGGTTGGGTAGGTAATTTGGTGGTTGCAGAATCAATGGTTGTGATCAGTTTTGTGTTTTCAAAAGTTATATCTATTCAAATCAATATTGCAAGGCAAGAATCCGTATGGAGGAGCTCAAGCGAGGCATAACTAACTTCCCCTTCTTCCTCTTCCCTAAATCATTTACTTTAAAGAGGTCAAGATTTGCTTGATATCTCTTAGTTTCATCATTTTCCTTATCATTTTCCCTGGTAAAGATCTACTTTACTCAAGGAGGGTCCATAATTTCTCTACAAAGTTCCATCTCCCCTTCAAAGCCTAAGATCTCTGAGACTTACCGCTTTCTTGTCATTTTCATATTAACTCCTGACGTTATTATGTAAATCCATATCTATTTCCCTTCCCACTATTAAAACTATGTTAATAGTTTCCCTATGTAAATATCCCCTCCCTTTGGTTGAAACATAACCATAAATATCCCCTTGGGAATTACTAAGTTCACCTGGATCTTAGTAAGAATCCTCATCTCTGCATAAATTTCCCCTCCGAGGTGTTTGGACTCCTTCCAAAACAAAAACCCCCTTCAAATGAGTTAACTAACCCCCGTGCATTGCATTTTTGGGATTTCTTAATGTTTGATTAATAAATAACCAAAGCGCCGAAACATATTAATCGTTAACCTAAAGTCCAAACCCACCCGCAGCCGCAAATAATTCATGGTTTAACGCGCGCACTGTTTCACTAAACCCCAACCATCTTCCCCTCCCATCCACCGTCGGATCAGCCCTCCCAGATCCGACGACCCTCATGCATATCGGGCGCCCTTTCGTGATGGTTAGTTAGCACCCGATGGCCGACGGTTTCATCGTCGTACACCCAAACAGCTGTCGACTGTTCATTGCATCGGGCCACCCCTGACAAATACCGCTCCCGTACCAAAGGCGGTCCAACGCAAACCCAAAACCGCCCTCCCCTCGCGTGACATGAGCTCAACGTCACCTACCAAGTTGCCACTAGCTGACCCCTTCCTGCTTGCGCCTTGCTGACATCACCCTGCCACCGTGTCCCTGCCACGTCATCACCCCGCCATACTGCCACGTCACCCTACTGATGTCATCGTGTAGACGTCATCACCTTACAAAAGGGTCCCACTGCTGATTTCATGTTGACGTCATCCACCGTACCGCTGACGTCATGCTGATGTCAGCAGCTAAAAAAGGAGAAACGCGCAAGTGCAAAATTGAGGCTTCGGAGCCACAGATCAAAATCCTGAGGCAGTTTTCGATGCGCGATTATCACTTAGCGCTAATCGTGCATCTCTAAGGGAAATGGGCCATATTGGGGAATCTTTAGGGAATCTTTTGATTCCTCAGCCATATTTGCGCCGAAAAGAGCAGACTAGGCCCAATTTTGCAAATTTTAATGTATCAGAAGATAGAGAGAGACCCGGTTCAAACATTGAAGACTATCAGAGCAGATGTGAAGCCAAAAACCATGTCAAATAGTATCAGTGTTGCGGCGAAGTGTATCAGTGAAGATCTTCTCAAGACTCGAGGCGAATGAAACATTAAAGGAAAACCTTGAAAGTCAAGAAGCAGTTAAGGAACTATTCAAAGCTCATCATCACAATGACTGCACATTAAAACTTACATGAAACCAATGGACCAAAACTCAAATCACAGTTATTGCAAAACCGCTCCACCAGGTCACCAAAGACACCATATTAACTCATTTTGATCCAGCTACCTCTGGCGCAGCCCAAAGGATACTTACTCGCATTAAATTCCAGCACAAGTTTAGGTTTAAAAAGTTTTCCTGCAGACCTGTTTAGGTCAGCTGTAATAAATACTTTTGGATATTTTACCTATAAAGAGGACCCTGAATAATGTAAAGGGGGTTGGTTTTTTTTGTTGGTTAGAAGTTTTGCTTGAGCAGAGACTCGCACTGTATATTTGATCATTTCTATAAAAAGAGACTGCTTATGAGCTTGGAGAATGAATTGTATACTGTGTTCAATGATTGAAGAGTGACTGTGGAATTCTTGTGTTGATACATGACTCAATAAGTGTTTCTTACCTCTGTCTTTCCATTCATATATCATTATCTAAGCAGCAGAAAGAAATATTAGCCTAGAATTTGTTTAAGTGCACTCTATGCTCAGTTTCTACTGTTTCTTTATGTTTTCATCTGTTTTAGGCATAAATATGAATTCCATCTAGCTCATATTTTCCCTAATTCACCATGTGTGACAGTTATCCAGGGATTCTTAACTGCCCCTAGATAGAGCTCATCCTCCTTCCCTCTGTTAAGCTGATTGAGAGATTCTTAATTGCCTCTGTGCAGCTACCCTGCTCCATGTTCCTCTTGTGATCAAGAAAGCCTACCTTCAATTTTAATCCTTGACTCCATGCCCAATGGTTTTGAAACTTATCACTCTATGCCTGCCTCTCTGCTTGAATGCATCTTCCTTCCATTCAAGCACCATCCAAACTTGAAAAAAACCTATTGAACCCAATAGCTAGCCTAAAATCATCATCAAAAAAGCTAAATCATCAAGAGAGAGCCCTCTCTGATTATAGGTGGACTAGAACCTGTAATCCAAAGATTGGTTTGTGGTTACCTCAGCTGTATCCCTTCAGGAGCTTAGGGACAACCTGAGTGTTAGCAGAGCAGATGTTGTTTGTCTAACTTATGACTCTGTCTAGCTTGAACTTGATCTTCTCCATTTTTCTTTTGCCTTTATACACCTATCAAAAGTCTCATTCTCTGTTATAGTCAGTTCCTGAAGCTGTTTTGCAGCTCTTGATATTTCTGTAGGGAAACGGTCTCTTGTTCAAATCGTTCCAACACGAGTTGGGCTTGTGCTAATCCCTCCTGAAGATTTAGTAGAATGGGGTCATGGTGCGTCATAATGTCTTTGGCTTGTATGTTCATCTAAGTGCCTATGCAATAAGAGGGGATATCTTCGATAGGTACTACTTTATTGTAGGAGGTCCAAACCTCCATCTGAGTAGCTACGTCTACTAAATCTGCATGTGGTCCTTCTTGAGTGACAATCGTTTGAGTAGGTATGAGCTCATTTTGAGTTCCTGTAGCCCTCTCTTCATATAATTCCATTTGCACGACCACATTTACTACCTTAGGGGTATTTTTTGGAACCTTTCCCATTGTGATTTGTTTTATTTTTCTTCGGAGCCTCTTAACTATCTTACGAAGCTTCTGGTGTTCTTTTCTTAACTTCTTCAATTTTGTTCTGGCTCTGTGCCTTTTCTGAGGAGTAACTGGTCTGATAATAGTCTCGTTAATAGCTTCTGTCTCTAAAGATCCTGGCTATTCATCGTAGCTTTGTTCCAATAAGACACTGTCTCCAGATTGATTATCAGACTCTCAAATAACCTTTGTCTCTGCTTCCTCTTCTTGGCCTATGTTTTTTGTGTCTAGACCTTCATGACTATTTTCCACTGGGAGCATGTCATGAAATTGGTTCTCTAATTCTTGAATAGCCTCTGTATCTGTTTCTACTTTGCAGTTTATATCTTTTGAGGAAGACAGAATTCTGGTAGAGCCATAATTCCGTGGAGATTGGGTTTCTCCTAAGTTAGGATTAAACGGTTCTTCAGGTTGCATGTAGATGTTCATGTTGGCCAGGACCTAGGCCATCCTTGGCTCAAAATCGTGCAAAAGATCATCTTGAGAACTCATATTTGGAGTTGGAGGAACCCCCACTTTGTTTCTTCGTTCATCGTCAGGATGCCCTACTCCTTCCTCAGGTTCTGGTTCAGGGTTACCTTGTCCTCCTGACTCTGGTTACAAGTCTTGTATGTTTAATGGGTTGGATAATTCTATGGGTTGACTAGCACTGCCTTAAGGATTTTCATATGTTCCCTGGTCTAAATATAACCTTGTGGATCGTCTACGTTTGTGAGATCTGATTCCTGAAAGGGCAGTCCTTTTTCTTTTTGGAACTGGGTTAGGTGCTGGCAGGTTTTCACCTCATTCAAGGCCGATATGAGATCATCCCCGATTGATTGTTGTTGGGCAAGGTTGTGACTACCTATTAACCTGATCAGAAAATGGTGGCTAACTACTATTTTTGGATGTTCAGACCATCTCAGCCTCTTGGCAGTGTCATGCAATAATGAATTCAACAGCGCAGGCACATTAATAGAACATTTTTGTTTTAAAATAGCTAAAAGTTTGAGTTGTCGTGGCCTTACCAAGTCTCTATTCCCATCACAGGTAATATAGTTTTGGACAATTCGTGCTAATTCTCCCCATGGATCTTCGAGAGAAGATGGCCAAATGCCTTTCCCCTTCTTGATTAGCTCTTGTCCTTTTTCCCTAAAAATCTCCATAGCGTCATGCAACCTTAATTTCTTGGAAGCCCATATTGGTCCTTTTTCCGGCAACCCAGACACTTCTGCTATCCCAACATCTGTTATGGTGATTTAGCTGGGTTGTTCCTATTGCGCAAGAGCTGGTCATTCCTCCCACGCTGTTCCAGTTTATGAAGCTTGCCCAGGTGTTTTAGATCTCCATTTTCTTTTTCATTGTTGGCCTTCAGTGTTGCGGAGGCATCTATGACTTTCCATAGGTCCTGTTCGATTGTTGCTACTAGTTTCAAGTGGGTTTTGAAGGCTGCTGAGGATAATTTTCCTAAATAGGCTATGGTTTTTCGAATTTCTAGGCGAATCAGGGTTTTACTAAATCGCTCAAATATTCTATGGTATTTTTGGTTATGTAACCTGTGTTTAATGTAGGAAAAGGTAGGGGTAAGATTAGAGTGACGACATTTCTTGAGGAAGTGTAGATCAACTTCTTTTCTCTGTATTTTAACCCTTGTTCTTTCGAGATTACGAATCTCTTTCCAAGTATCCCCTCCGTGTAGGATAACTATTTTGGACTATAGATTACTGTGGTGTGATTTCTGAGAGGAGTTCAGATTTTCCACAGTGTATACCTCTTACCAAGGATTTTCTGTTCTGTAGATGCTGTAAAAATTCAATGGCGATTTCCTCATTGGGGGGTTGAAATCTTGTACAATATGTTGTCCATCCTTTGAGAGCAATAATTTCCTTGGCTTCATCGGAGACAACCAGTGTTAAAGGTTCTTGGCACACTTCTTTTCCTCCCATTATGCTTGAGTTCTTCCCTCTTTTGCAAATGATTAGTGCAGTGGTGAAAGCACAACAACGAGCAGAGCCGAGAGATGGAACAACAAATGGTTGTAATGGTTATATCAAGTGATGTTTTATAAACATAAATATCGTTAAACTGAGGACTATTATAATAACAAACACTCTGTGATTGTGGGATGTCATATTATTCTACAAAATCAAATGAAAAGATGATAGTGCATGCATGAGTATATTGGAGGTCCTCTCCTCCTCCTCCTAAAATGATAGGTTGCCTACGACCAAATGGATGAAAAGATGACATACTAGTGGTGAAGTACAGGGGTGATGGATTGGGTAATAAAAGCAACAGGGTACATATATTAATGATAGGATCATAAAAGGATATTGGAGTAATGAAAATAAGGTGCGTAACAAGAATTATTAATAAGTGATAAGATGTCGTAGGTGATGCAATAAATAAAAAGGACATCATACACTGGAGATGATACATTATCATCGTTATTCCACTTGAAAATGTTGTGATTGATTTTAAAAGATTAACTCATGCATAAAGGTTCAAGGTAAGATAGGGAAATAACCTCTCCGTAGAAAAAAATAGAAAAATAAGAAGAGGGCATTCTAGTAATTATTGATGTAGAAAATAAAACTTCAATACCATAAGCAAAGCTTCTATTGCCTACAGGAGTCCATAGCCTCAACAGAGTTTCTTTCTAACCCTTGGGAGCCAGGGTCCTCTATGTATAATTGGGGAAGTGCATTATGATGTCCATAGTAGAGACCAATGTGCTTGTATGGTAACCAGATGAAGACATTGCCATTCACTGGGAAGTAGCGAAAGTGGTCAGGCTGGCTCATGATGAGACCTCCTATTCCAAGGACTTTGTTTCTTGATGCATCCATTGGATCATATCCCTGATGTGGTGGCCATAGTGGGAATGCCACTTTGCTCCTTCCTTATGATCATTGTAGGTTGGCTTGTAATGAGACCCCCTATCCTCCATATGTGGAAAAAATCATAAAATTGTTAGTGAATATATATATATATATATATTATATATACTTATTTATTTATTTTTATTTATTTTTAACACTCCCCGTTTTATATATAGATGGTGCCTTAGCACCCCTTAAGAGTAGGGATGATGGAAGAAGTTTGAACATATCAATAAATAAAAAATATACCCATAATCTTATTGAAAATAAATAGAGAGAATTATACGAGACGGGGAGAACCAACATGGTAAAGATAATCAATTAGTTTCATTTATAGTGGAAATGAGGATAGTGAAGTGATATAGATAATTGTGTCCTTTATTTTGCGGTCATCACAAAGTAATCTTGTTAAAGATGATAATATTCATGATATTTGCCTACTTTAGTAGACTCCATACTTGTTTTCCCTAGATATGTATTGTACTTTTATGCCATAAAGAGGATCATAAAGAGTGAACAAGGGATGGGATAGGAATGATCATGCAAGGGGAAGAAAGGGTGTTCTCAAAAATACTCACAAGGTGTTGTTATCTGAAGGGAACAACAAAAGAGAATACACGCAAAAGTGTTGTTCCCTATAGGGAATAACAGTTTTTCCCTATAGTGAACAACAGTTGTTCCCTGTAGGGAACAACAACAAAAAATACATGCAAAAAGTGTTGTTCACTATAGGGAACAGCAGTTGTTCCCTATAGGGAACAACAAAGAAAAACACACATGAAAAGTGTTGTTCCCTATAGGGAACAACAATTGTTCCCTATAGGGGACAGCGAAGAAAAACACACACGAAAAATGTTTTTCCTATAGGGAACAATAGTTGTTCCCTGTAGGGAACAACAAAGAAAAACACATGCAAAAAGTGTTGTTGCCTATAAGGAACAACAAAGGAAAACAGGAGAAAAAAAAAGACGAACAATCATCTCTACTGTTCTAAGCAAATACAATCGAATAGAAAAAAACATAAAAACAATTGTATGTACAAGTTTCAAAAATAAATTCTTTATGAGACTGGTGTTTTTGAAGAGTTTCCTTCTGCAATGAGAATTTGTATTGTAGAATCTTCACGTATCTGTTGGTGAAAGGATTCCATTGTAAGAGGTTTGTGGTAGAGGTGTACCCAATTCCCATTTTCTTTAAAAGAGTAGCCAAACCCATCAATGGTGGCTAATGTAAGGGTGCCATTATCATGCACCTTGTTCATCTCATAGGGACCTAACCATCTAATCTGGAGTTTGCCTAAGAAATCCTAGAACCTGGAATCGTACAAAAGTGCCCAGTCGCCTTCATGGAATATCTTTTTCTTGACGAGGGCATCATGCCATTTTTCTCTTTGTTATTGAATAAGTGCAGTATGTTGAAGAGCCAATAGTCGTATTTCATCCAATTCATTTATTTGTTATAATCTGTTAATCTGTGCTTCATTCAAATCTATCCCTACTTCTTGGGCTATCCTCAATGTTCGAATTTCAAATTCTATGGGGAATATATGTTCCTTACCAAAAACCAGCTAATATGGGGAGTATCTTGTGGTATTCCTCCAAGTCGTGCGATATGCCCACAGGGCTTTTGGTAATCGGGTAGCCTAGTTGCATCTATGCGAGGTGACTGTCTTTGTTAGAATGGCCTCGATTACTTTGTTGGTACTCTCTACCTGGCTGTTTGCTTGCAGGTGGTATGAAGATGTGATTCTATGAGAAATGTGATGACTTTTTAGTGTATCAGCAACCTTATGGCCTACAAATTGTGGCCCTCCACCCATAATTATTTCTCTGGGCAAGCCATACCGCACGAAAATTTCAAAAAGAAAGTTGATTATTGTTTCCTCTGTTGCTCTTAGTAATGCTACTACCTCCACCCATTTAGTCACGTATTCCGTTGCAACCAGTATATATGACTTTTGATTAGATGATGGATTTATTGGGCTAATGAAATCTAATGCCCAATGACTAACTGTGGATGTAGGGGCATCTTGTCAAACTGGATAGGGCGGCCCATTCTTTGGCAACTGTCACATGCCTAGACAAATTTCTTGGCATCCTTAAAAATCGTGGGCCAATAATAACCCATATGTAAGATTTTATGTCTAGTCCTACGGTCTGCAAAGTGTCCACTGCAAGGTCCATCATCGTAGGCTTTTAGGATATCGTAGATTTCATCTTGCCTAATACACCTGCGGATATGCATATCGGCTCCTATGTGAAAGAGGTACCCTTCGATCCAGGAGAACCGAGTGCTACGTTGCACTATTAACTTTTTTTCTCTGGGCATCAGGTGTTTGGGTAGTTTTCCCACTACTAAGTAATTTGTGACATCTACGTACCACGATTTTTTCATGGTCATAGCAAACAGGTGCTCATCAGGGAACTGGTCTTCTACCACCACTGCGTCGTCTGTTCTTGGCACACGTGAGAGGATGTCTGCCACCATATTTTCCTTTCCTGGTTGATCCTTGATTGTTATGTCAAATTCTTGTAAAAGGATTAACCATCGTGTCGCTCTTCCATTCATAATAGGTTTATTAGCTAAGTATTTGATAGCAGAGTGATCAGTATACAGGACCACAGGGTAGCCTATTATATAGTGTCTGAATTTGTTAATAGCATAGATTACAGCTAGAAACTCTTTCTCGGTCACTGTGTAATTCAACTCAGTAGGAGTTAAGTTGTTGCTGATGTAGTATATTTCATAGGTTTTCTTGTCTTATTCTTGGCCAAGAACTGCTCTAATGTTCATATTTGATGCATTGGATGAAACCTGGAATGGTAAATCCCAGTTCGGGCCCCGTAGTACTGGGGCTGTTGATACTAGCCATTTTAATTCTGCAAAGGCAATGTCACATATGCTAGTCCATATAAAATTGATATTTCCTGTCAATTCATATAATGGTGCAACAATTTGGGAGAAGTTTTTTTATAAATCTCTGATAATATCCAGAAAATCCCAAAAAGCTACGTACCTCTGTTTGAGTGCAGGGGTAACTAGTAAGAGGATTACCTAAATTTTTGCTGGATCGACCTGAATTCTAGTTGCTGAGATGTAATGACCTAGGATCAAGCCTTCTATCATGATCAGGTGACATTTATTGTGGCTTAAGAAGAGCCTAGTATCAATGCATATTTCCAGGACTTTCTCCAGTGTCTGTAATGCCTACTCGAAGTCATCTCCATAGGGTGTAAAACTATCCATGTACACCTCTAATACCTCATTTATCAAGTCTGCAAAAACACTGAGCATGGCTCTCTAGAATGTAGTAGGTGCATTGCATACTCCGAAAGTTAATACCCTATAAGAAAACATCCCAGAGGGGCAATTGAAGGTAGTCTTATCTTGGTCTTCAGGGGAAATTTGGATTTGGTTGTAGCCACTGAAGTCATCCAGACAAGAGAAGAATTTTTTACCTGCCAATGTGTCTAGAACCTAGTTGATAAATGGAAGGAGAAAATGATCCTTTTGCATTGGTTTGTTAAGCTCTCTGTAATCGACACATATACGCCATTTCCCATTCTTTTTAGGAACCACAACTAATGGAGAAACCCATTTACTATTAGATATAGGATAGATGAAATTTACATCTAACAATTTTTGTAGTTCGTCTTTAACAACATCTTTTAGGTGAGGGTTTAATCTTCGTTGAAGTTGTCAAATGGGTCTCACATCTCTTTCAGTGTAGATGTGGTACATAGATAATTCGGGGTTAATCCATTTCATATTTGGGTAATCCCAAGTGAAAGCGCCTTTATATTTCCTAAGGATTTGAATAAGCTTTTGTTGTTGGTCATCACTCAAGTTTTTGTTAATGTTAAGGACTTTCCTTGGCTCAATTTCAATAGGTTTGCTATTATAGATAGTTGTTGTTGGTATTTTTTGGTCATTCATATCTTTTAAAGGATCTTCTTCAATTTCATTATCAAGGGTTTCTTCAATCATGTGACATTTTAGATTAGATACAGCAGCTGGGTGGTTAATGTAAGTGTTAATAATATCATCTTCTATTTGGTTCTTAAATTCAAGAGCATCTGTTAAAATTAGTGGTGATCAAATATTTTTGGTTAAATATGTTACAGGTTGCTTCCTAGTTTTTATTTTGGTTAGGCTTGGCTAAGCTGGAGCGTATAAAGCTAGGTTATTCACATCATTTCCTTTGGCTATAGTCATACTTCCTATTCTATAGATTATATAAGCATCTGCAGTTACTAGCCAAGGTCTTCCTAATATTAGAGGGTGTCCATCTAGTTGGTTTCTAGGATTAATAATTAAGAAGTCTGTCGGGTACTCCCAAGAATCTACAGACACCATTACATCCCCTTTTGGTTTAATAACTGAATGATCAACAAGTTCCAGCAAGGTCGTAGTTGGATCTAAGGCTATGAAGCCAAGTCTCTGATAGGTTGTTGTTGTGAGAATATTAATGGCTGCCCCTAGATTGACTAACACATTGGGAAAGGAGCATCCATTTATTTGTACTATGAAAATAAGGTTTTCTATGTCTTCATATTTCACCAGTATCTCTCTGCCTAATAATAAATCAGACAAAGTTCCTGCTGGGTGCAAGAATTACACTTAAGCAAACTCATCAACACTTAATTTGTCAACCCAGGGGATCCGTAAACTTAGAGATGAAGCGTAGGCAATGCCAGAGATGGTATGAATCTTCCTAATATAAATCCCTACTTTCTTTAAAGGAAAGATTGTAGAATCAAATCAAAAAGAGAAAAAAAGGAAACTTGAACCATCAAAATAATCTAAGACTAGAACAAGGAAGAATGCATTTGCAAGAGGGAATTAAAGATAAAGGGAAATCACTCTAGCTAATTATTGTTTAACTACTAAGTGTGGGTTTTTATTTAGCAGAGACACTTAGCAGTCTCATCAGATGGGCCCTTAAACCTACTCCTTTATAGATTTCCTTCTTGCACTAATCTGTCTTGTACTATCGCAGTCTGCTTGCACTAGTGCAGGAACAAAAATATATGTAGAAGGTATAAATGGTGTCATTACTAAAGGATTTTTACTTCCTGCAAGGGCTTGAACTTTTCCAAGTTCAAAGCATTCAGATCCCGTGGCAAGAAACTAGTTCTTACACTTCTTCCTACATTTAGCATTTAATTCTTAAAATGAGTGTTTAATTATTTCAAGTGCTATTATACTGTTAAATCAAATTGCACACATAAACATTGAGTGTTTCTAATCTTGATAGAGTGCAGGAATAAAGAAACAATCAATATACAGTTATCCTCTCATAAGCATTTAATGAAAGAAAGAAGATTGTGAGAAGTAGACTAAGAAGGCCTGCTGCATCACACCAATGTGCACTGGTGTAGGTTCATTTCTCCTACTTGGACCAGGCGAGGAAAACCAATCAAACAGAATTGCAAAAAAGGAGATATCACACCAAAGTGCAGTGGTGCAGGGTTATTTCTCCTACTTGGACCAGGCGAAGGAAAATCAACCTGAAATCAAGTGCAGGAGAACGAATTTATCTACTTCATGCAATGGATCAAATTTCACTCAGATAGGAATGCATGTGCTTAAAATTAAATCACAGTTGACAATGTAAACACAAATTACAAGAAAAATGGGAAATGGGGCAAACGTGCTGGGTTGGTTGGGCCCTAGCCAACTAGCACGTTTCCCCTTTAAATAAAAATGTTTCTTAGTACCTTCATCAATTCATCAGCTCAAATACAGAAATGTGATTTGTGAAACATGAGGAAGAGCTCCCTTTTATTAATTCACTGAGTCAAGTACATACGTTAATACATTGTCCAGCCCAAATTTGGAAATATAGCAACCTGTTACCGCCTCTCTGGTTGTGTCTCTGTTCTATCCAAAAACTTCCCCTTTTTTACTCCTATTTACATTCTACATTATATAGATCTTTGACAAAATGCCAAAATAGATCATTCAACCGATTACATAACCAAACACAGAATTTAGCTTTTCGGCCTTTAGAATTAGAGAGTTAGCAAAACTAGTTGTAGCCAATCTCCAGCTTTCGTTCTTCACAGGTTCGATCTTGGCTACCTTTGGATCGATCTTGCTGTCATGGTTGAAGCTCCTCAAAATGATTCGATCTCGGCTTCCTTTGTATTGATCTTGTTGTCATGGTTGAATCTGCTCAAAACAAGGCGATGATCAAGGAGGTTCATATCGGCTGCAAGGATTTTTCGTGTTGGCAACAATACAAGATTCGATCCTGCACTAGGATCAGCAGTCACGATAAGTACTCTAAAAACCAAATAAACATTGGAGATATCGATAAGTTACAAAGAGTGATTAAAAGTAAGAAATCATGTAATAAATGATCAATTAATGCAAAGCTAAATTAGAAGTATGAAAAATAAAGTTTATATGAAATATGTCACCGTGCTTGGACTGGTGCAAGATGAGGGTGTATAAAAGAGCTAAAACAATAGTAAATGGTTATGATTTAGGAAGGGGAAAATGACAAAAAGAGAGCAAATTAGGGGGCTAAAATCCTCCCATCCCTAAGTTGTTGTGTGTCCTCACACAACTCTTTACCTTTGCAAAAAACCTTCAAAACTTCGAGCATTCTAGCTCAATCCTACTCTGGCATACTGACGTCAGCCTACAATGTTTCAGAATTCTTTTTGGTGTTCTTTAGTTTCTTTGTCACCTTTTTAAGTCGCTTGAAACATTGTACATCTCAGTACTTCCAAACTCTAACTTCTCCTTTCTTTTTTTGGATCTCTGCAATTAATTCTTCTTTACTATGTTCTTTATCCTCCTTGAATTTAGCTATGAGATGTTCTAAGTTATACACTTGAAGCTCTAGTTCGACTATCTGAGTAGTAGGAATTACCAAATCTTCTTCTTTTTTCTGTCTCGACAGGGGCTGTGTCTTATTTAGGGACCTCAATATCCCTCATGGTTACATTAGGAAATTATTCTTCTTCTAGTTCTTCTTGTTCTTCTTGTTATTCTTCTTATTCTGGTTCTTCTTCTTGCACTGGTGCACAAGGGGATTCAACATCCTATGGGGACTGTGTTTTTTTTCATGCACCAGATTCTTTATTCTTTTTCCAAGGCCTTTTAATGAAATCTTCCAACAGAGTGTCATCTTCAATCTCTGCAAAATTTTTCACATCTGTAAGGATTGACGGGTTGTCTTCTTCATGGGTCTATGTCTATACTAGTGGCATAGAAGGAGTCTCTTCAATAGGTGCACTAGCTGTCTTCTTATTTGGAGGTGGGGCCCTTTCTTCTTTTGATCTTTCAGGTTGTTTCATTTTTGCACTGGTGCAAGAAGGACTCTCCTTTACATTCTTACTCAAACCCTTGCTTGTGCTGGCAGGGTCCTTTGTCTCCTTTCTAGCAACTACCTTTTTAGGTAGATGTTTTAACAGTGCCTCCCAAGTCATGCCTTTAACTTCTAATTGTTTCTGGACCAAAATATTTAACAAGACGTGGTGATATAACTTCTTGTCAACCTGGTTTGCCCGTCCATCCCGCACACCTTTAGCCATTTTTTCCAAGCTCTTAAACAAAAAATAAGGGAAATTCATCCTCCACTAGATGTGTCGGGCAGCTTCGAAATGCTGCAACATCCTAAATGGTACACAAAAGTGCAGGAGTACCTTCCCTCACAAGTTACGAATTTCTGTAGGATGAAAAGGAGATCTTTCCACTATCCCAGTAGGGCATTGTGAGGAACTCCTTCCTTCCAATCTACCTTCATCTTCTTGTCGATGACAAAATGTTGCCATCACTTCCTTTCTAGTTTCTGATTTTTAAACCACTGCTCACCAGTATTTTCCAAGCCTATCGTTGCTACTATAAACTCTTCCATAACCTCAAATTTTAGATGCCCAATTTTTACTTGGCCATTTTTTAAGCTTCTAGAAACCTGTAAGGCCACTTCACTATTGTGCCCATCAAAATTTTGCAAGAACTAAAGAAATCCCAAGTCTCGCAATAGTGCAAGACTATAGTGATACTCAGTAGTTTGTTCTACCCTACTGAGAGATGAAGGTTCACTTCGAATAGGCAGCATCACTGCTTAATGGTTATGAACAGTCAAGAATTTGCATGCAGCACCAGGAAAATTGGTTCTTATAGATAGGGATCCAACTGTCCACCATCCCTTCCATCTTATCACCCATTCATTCCAATGAAATAGTCGTGTATGTGCAACATGTTTGAGATCATGCAAGATTGGTACTTGCAGTGACATTCTAATAGCTAGGTGAGGTAATCAGTAGGAGTGGAGGACATCTAGAATTATGGTAGAAAGAGGAAATTATATCCAAGCAATGGTTAATCACTTCCACACTCCTTCATATTTCAAAAAAGGAACTTAGCATTCATTACAAAATGGTCATGATTCTTAACTTAAAAACACCTTGTACTTTAAATAATTTTCTCCTAGTTAATATGATAACACAAGTACTCATCAACTAAGTGAAAGGACTTCTTATAAACTTTCATGATGACCACTTTCCTATGAGGTATACTATCAAAAGAACAAATTGTATTATGTTTCTGACAGGGTGCATGCTTGCACCCGTCTGCTTGCACCGCTTAAACTATGCTACTCGGCTGGTATCATTCTATTTGCATTATTATATAGGACGACATGCTTGCATAGTGCAAGCATAATATCAGAAAAAAGAATAGGGAATTTAAGTAAAATATAGGTTGGACTTCCAACATGGCATCCTCAATTTATACTGGAAATTTGCTTCACCCTTTCTTGATGCTTCAGAGCATATCCTTTTGTTCTTTGTGTGCGAGATCCTACAATGAATTCATGAGGGAACAAAGAAGTGGGAAAAGGGAAATTTCAGAGTGGGAAGGAATTTGTTACAGGGATTCTAGGAATAGTACCACAAGAGGGGATAAACAGAAGTGGGATAGGAAAAATTCACCGGTAAAGTGGGGTTTTTACGAAACAGACTAGGTAAATTTGGAAGAATATGGGAAGGTTAATCATTCTGGGATTGAAGAAGAAACCTGAGGGAATATTACGAAAGTGGAATATGAAGAAAGGCAGAAAATTTTCTTGAAGGTCTACCTGCACTGGTGCAAGAAAAATAATTGCAGTGAAAATTAAGCGTTACTTGAATAAAAATATCCATGCTAATTACCCCAATTGTATAAAGGTTGGTTGTGTTGACCCTTCTTTTACTTGGTGGTCGCTCGCATATCTAAATATCAAGAAACATTTTCTTTTTATTAGAAATTTTTTATTTTCCTGCCAGCAAGCTGGTTTTCAGGTTGATCCTTCTACAATCATGTCAACAAACTGATTTTCATAATTACAGGAAAATGTTTTTCTCTTTAATTTAAAAAAAAAATTGTATTATTTTTTAAGAAGAAGAAGAATTCATGTTTTCAAAAGGTTCGTATTACCATTCACCACTACCATCCTAAATTGCTATTGGACTTGCTGTGTAAAATCTTTCCTAGCAAGTCGCTGAAAAGACTTTTTTAATCTGCGTCCATTTACCAAGAATACTGAATTTTGTCCATCAATAGTTTTAACTTCTACTGCTCCATTTTCGAATACTTGGATCACTTCATAAGGTTCCATCCAACGTGTATGGAATTTCCCTTTAAAATTTTAAATATAGAATCATAAAGGAGCATCGAATCACCTGATTGGAATTGTTTTTTCTGAATAGACTTATCATGACACCTTTTGAGTCGCTGTTGAATTAGTTTGTTCTGCTGAACAACATCCCTACAAAATTCATCGAACTCATTTAATTGGAGAAGACGCTATTGTTGTGCCTCATAGAGATCTAGTCCTAACTGAACTATAGTTCTGAAAATTTTGATCTGGAGTTTAATTGGTAACATAACCTATTTACCATATACCATCTCATATGGTGTATGTCCCATGCTATTTCTCCAAGTGGTTCTATATGCCCACGAAGCTCCTGGTAATATTTCAGCCTAGTCTTTCTGATGCATATTTATTGTCTTTGTAAGAATGGACTCAATCACTTTGTTTGTGGATTCCACCTGGCCATTTGCTTGCTTGTGATACGGCGTGGATTTCCTATGCTGGATCTTGTATTGCTCCATCACACCTTGTACCAGATTAGAAATAAACTGCGAACTATTGTCAGAAAAAATTTCTCTAGGCACAACAAATCTAGTAAAGATTTCAGTAAAAGGAAATTCAACAACAACTTTTTCTGTAGCAAAGGAAACAACTTTAGCTTCTACCCATTTTGTAACAAAATATTTACAAACCAAAATATGCTTTTTACTTAATAACGTTGAATTTATTGGCCCTACAAAATCAATAACCCATTTTTGAAATGACTCGATGTTAACTTGGGGGCATAAAGGCATTTCATTGGTTTGATTAGGCTGTCCCATTCGTTGACAGCTACCACATCGCCTGACATACTGTTTGGCATCCTTAGAAAAGGAAGGACAAAAGTAACCCTCACACAATACTTTATATGTAGTCTGCTTATCAGCGAAGTGGCCTCCACAAGGTTCATCATGAGTGGATTTCAATATATCAAAAATTTCCTCCTCTCTTACACACCTTCAGATAATCAGGTCTGGACCAGTGTAAAAGAGATCTCCTTGAATCCAGCAGTATGCAACACTTTTCCGAATAATATTCTGCTTTTCATGAGCAGACAAGTGGGGTGGTGTTTTTCCAATAACCAAGTAATTAGCAATGTCAGCAAACCGTAGAGAATCTGTTGAAATAGAAAAAAGATGTTCATCCAGAAACTCATCATTAATAGGAGTTGCTTCGCCAGGATTATCTAATCTAGAAAGAAAATCTGTTACAACATTAGATTCTCCTGGTCTATAAACAATAGTAATATTAAATTCCTGCAACAATAGTAACCACCTAGTCACTCTACCGCTAGTTAATGGTTTGTCCATCAAATATTTAATCGCAGAATGATCAGTATGTACAAATACTTCATATCTTGTAATATAGTGCATGAACTTACTAATTGCAAAAATTACAGCTAAAAACTCTTTTTGTGTAACTGTATAATTTAATTCATCGGAAGACAAATTCTTACTAATATAATAAATAGCATACGATTTCTTGTTTTCCTCTTGTCCTAAAGCTGCACCAATAGCCAAATCTTCAGAGGAAATGTGAAAAGGTAGGGACCAATTAGGACCTCTCAAAACTAGTGCATGTACTAACTTTTCCTTCAATGTTTCAAAAGATTGTTGGCAAGTTGTAGACCACGAAAATTCACTATCCTTAGCTAGAAGTCGAAAAAGAGGGGTAGCTATCTTAGAAAAACTTTCAATGAATCTTCTATAGTAACCATCATGTCATAAAAAACCTCTTACTTCCCTTTGATTTTTGGGTGGAGGAAGATGCTGAATGATTTCAATCTTTGCTGGATCAACCTGGATACCTTTACCATAAATCAAATGGCCAATTACCACTCCTGCTTTGCACATTAATCTACATTTCTTGTCACTCAAGGTGAGATGGGATTCCTGACAACAAAGAAGTACTTTCTCCAGATTTTTGAGAGCTTCTTGAAAAGAATCACCAAACACAGAAAAGTCATCCATATAAATTTCTACAAATTCTAGATCAGCAAAAATGGCCAGGACTGCCCTTTGAAAGGTAGTCGAGGCATTACATAAACCAAAGGGAAGCACTTTATAAGCAAATCTACCCCACGGACATGTAAAAGTAGTTTTATCCTGATATTCGGGTGTAATCTATATTTAGTTATAGCCACTGAAGCCATCCAAAAAGGAAAAATATTTATTTCCTGCAAGGGTATCAAGCACCTGGTTAATGAAAGGGAAAGGGAAATAATATTTGAGAGTGGCTTTGTTTAATTTTCAATAACGAATACAAATATGACATATTCCATCTTTCTTAGGTACTAGCACTAATGGAGAGACCCACTGACTGTCAGAAATAGGATAGATAAAACCGACATCCAAGAGTTTTTGTACTTCTTCCTTCACAATACCTCTTAGAGCTGGATTCATTCACCTTTAGGATTGTCGGATAGGTCAGGTTCCTTCCTGAATATAGATATGATGTGTACAAGTTTCAGGAGGAATACCCTTCATATCTTCATAGCCCCACATAAAGGCACTAAGATGGTTTACCAACAAATTCATAAGTTGCTCTTGCTGAGATGAGTCCAAATCTGAACTAATATGGAAGGATTTACTGGGGCTAATCTCAACAAGGGTAGTATCAGGCTTAGGAGTACTCAAGGGAGTGGTCAATGCAGCGGTACAGAAGAATGAGAATCATGATTATCTTGAAAATCTAGGCTGAAAATCTGGCTCAATGGCTCAAAATTAGGCATAGTGTCTAGATTATTCAGGAAATCATGAATTTCATTTTCTTGTGAAGACCCAATAATGATGGACAAGGGAAATAGGCTGAGTCTCCTCATCACTGCTTTGATCCAACCATAAAGTATCTCGAAGGTTCGGAATGGATATGGCAGGGGGTATAAGGTAACTTTATTCCTAGAATCTCCATGCGAAACATACATATCATCGGAACGACATCCAATATATGCATTAGCTATAGCAAGCCATGGTCGACCCAAGATCAAGGGATGTTCTCCTACTGGGTTCTTTGGCTGAAGCACAATGAAATCAATAAGATATACCCAAGAATCTAATGAGATTATCACATCATCCAATACTCCTTCTAGCTTAATTTTAGATCTATCTGCTAATTCAAGCACAGTGGAGTAGGGTGAAGATGAGATAATCGAATTTGATCCATGGTTTGCTTTGTCATGACATTAATGGATACCCCCGGGTTTGTAAGAACATTAGAGACAAGGACATTACCAATCTGAACTAAGACAACAGGGTTTAGAGGATCAATATATTTTTCCATAGACACACATTATGTCATCAAATTTGTTTCCCTAACAACAAATTGAATGGTTTGGGGTTCCAATCTCTTCCTCCTGCATTTCTTGAGAAAGAGTTCCTGAATAATATTGGTACAAATGGGGATCTTTTTGATGGCTTGAAGCAAAGGTATCTTAATGAAAATATTCTAAAGCTCTGATGCCAAGCTAGTCTCAGAATTAGGCTCACTTCTTTCCATTACTATCCTCTCTAGGAAGGGAGGCTAGTTGGAAGAGGATGGCAAGGATTTAGAGGGTAAAGGTTGCTTGGTGATAGATTTTGGAGAATCGTTAAGAGTTTTCTCTTCTCCTTTCTCTTCATCAATCACTATAGGTTGCTTATGATTTTCTGATGTTACAGTCCTTCCCGGTCTTAATTGAATATTATGAACCCCAACTGGAATAGATTGGTACTCGAATGGTAAAGGTGGGTTTATTACATAGATCATTTGAACTGCTTTATTATTGTTAGGATTGGGCATAGGTTGAGAAAGAAACTAAGGAGGTCAAAAATGTGGAGGTAAAGGCAATGGTGGAGTAGACTGACTTGGAAGTTAAGGCATTGAATAAGGTGTATGCGTAGATGGATATGATTGCATGGGTGGCTAGTGGGAATATGGAGAATGAGTTGGCCCTCTCCAACCTTGTTTCCATGGTTGAGAATGTTGCCCATGCTGGTATTGATGCCCATACTGCCACTGTTGATTAGTGTTAGGATAAGAATATGCATGTGAATTATAAGTAAAATAGTGTGGAAAAAATCCGGGAGCCATACCTAGACTTACCTAAGGCCAATTCCTTCTTGCTCCCATATCATACAAGTATTCAGATTCAGGTTGTCCCCCTATAAATACAGCTTTAAGTCCTGGTATAGAGGGACATTTTTTTGTGACATGGTCTTCTGCACAAATAACACACTTATTAGTTTCTTTCAAATTAAGAGGACACTCTTTACGAGGATGTTTGTCTCTACATTTAGGATAGAAAATACATCATGACTCTTGTTCTTTCATGAGTTTTTGTTGAAATTTTAAAGAGTCCAACTGTTTGGTAACAATATTCATTATATCAATTTTCATGTTTTCCATTTTATTTTCTAGTCCAATAAACATAGCATCAGTAGATTCAGTTTTTCTATTTCTATTTTTAGTTCCTCTACCAGATCTATACTAATTTCTTGAAAAATTCCTACATAATTCACAAATTTGTTCAGAAGTTTGTTGAGAAATATCATCTTGTCCTAACATATTTAAATTATTTCTAGCATTATCAATAAGTCCTCTTAAGAACAAGGTTCTAATAGTACTGGGATCAAGCTTAAGTTTTGACCTTTGTAAAATATACATAAGTCTTTTGAGGTAATCTCCAAGAGTTTCATCATCATCCTGTATGATTGTAAAAATCTCATCTTGCATGTCTCAAGTTTTGCAATATTCTTGATATTTAGACAAAACCACTCTCTTCATCTAATCCCAAGAGGTTATAGTGTCTCCTCATAACCCCATAAACTAGCATAGAGCTGGTTCCTTGAGAGTAACAGGAAATAATCTTAACTTCTAAGCGTCAATTGAATAATCATAACTTCTACGTAGAATATCAAACTCGAATAGAAAAGAGTCAGGATCTTCTTGAACTTCACCATGGAAATGAGGGAGAGTTAATGGTGGAATATTATTCATTTGTGCCACAGTATCAGGGTCCACAATTAGAAACACAAAAGTGGATTGTTCTCCACTTACCTAGTTTTCACCAGCCCCTTCCACATGATCTTCATGGTTCGCCATTGTTTCCCTTTTACTTGACCCGCTCTCAACAGGCTAAACCACACCTGAGTTTTTGTCACAAGAATCCAGGTGGATTGTTCCTGCGCGATGGGTTTGAATTGGATTAGGCTTCTTGCTTATAGAAGGAGACCTAATATGAGAATTGTTTTCAAAATTCTTTCGGCCCTTAGTGAGCTTTGAACCCTTAGCTTTTCTAGGCATTCATTTCAAAAAAGGAAAGAAAAATAACAAACAACTTCTAATAAAAAAATGTTGTTAGAAATCAATTAACATAAGTAAAATTCCTTCAAGGAAGCTTTTCCAAACAATACTACAAATATAAAGGAAAAATTACCTCTATTGCATAATCAAAAAATTCTTATCAAATCAAATCACCTCCCTGGCAATGGTGCCAAAATGTTGGGTGTATGAATTACACTTAAGTAAACTCCTCAACAATTAATTTGTCAACTCGGGGGATTCATAAACTTAGAGATGAAGCACAGGCAAGCTAGAGATGGTATGCATCTTCCTAATATAAATTCCTACTTTCTTTAAAGGAAATATTGCAAAATCAAATCAAAAAGAGAAAAAAGGGCAACTTGAACCATCAAAATAATCTAAGACTGGAAGAAGGAAGAACGCATCTGCAAGAGGGAATTAAAGATAAAGGGCAATCACTGTAGCTAATTATTGTTTAACTACTAAGTGCATGTTTTTCTTTAGCAGAGACACTTAGCAGTCTCATCAAATGGGCCCTTAAACATGCTCCTTTAGAGATTTCCTTCTTACACTAATCTCTCTTGTACTATTGCAGTCTACTTGCACTAGTGCGGGAACAGAGATTTATGCAGAAGGTATAAATGGTGTCTTTACTAAAGGATTTTTTAATTCATGCAAGGGCTTGAACTTTTCCAGGTTCAAAGCACTCAGATCCTATGGCAAGAAAATAGTTCTTGCACCAGATTAGAGCTTCTTGCATTTACTATTTAATTCTTAAAATGAGTGCTTAATTATTGCAAGTGCTATTATACTGTTAAATCAAATTGCACACATAAAAAGTGAATGTTTCTGATCTTGACAGAGTGCGGGAATAAAGAAACAATCAGTATACATTTATCCTGTCATAAGCATTTAATGAAAGAAAGAATATTGCAAGAAGTAGACTAAGAAGGCTTGTGGCATCACACCAACGTAAACTGGTGTAGGTTCATTTCTCCTACTTGGACCAAGTGGGGAAAACCAATCAAAAAAAATTGTAGAAAAGGAGATATCACACCAACGTGCACTGGTGCAGGGTTATTTATCCTGCTTGGACTAAGCGGAGGAAAACCAATCTGAAATGAAGTGCAGGAAAGGAAATTTATCTACTTCACACAATGGATCAACTTTCACTCAGACAAGAATGCATGTGCTTAAAATTAAATCACACTTGACAATGTAAACACAAATTAGATGAAAAACAAGAAATGGGGTAAATGTGCTGGGTTGGTTGGGCCCTAGCCAACCAACACGTTTTCCCTTTAAATAAAAATGCTACTCAGTACTTTAATCAATTCATCAGCTCAAATACAGAAATGCGATTTATGAAACATGAGGCGGAGTTCCCTTTTATTATTTAACTAAGGCAAGTACATATGTTAATACATCGTCCAACCCAGATTCAAGAGATAACAAAATCTAACAACCTGTTACCGCCTCTCTGGGTGTGTCTCTGTTCTATCCAAAAACTTCCCCTTTTTTTAGTCCTATTTACATTATACATTATATAGATCTTTGGCCAAAGGCCAAAATAGATCATTCAACTGATTACATAACCAAACACAGAATTTAGCTTTTCGGCCTTTATAATTAGATAGTTAGCAAAAATGGTCGTAGCAAATATCCAACTTTCATTCTTCACATATTCGATCTCAACTGCCTTTGGATCGATCTTGCTACTGTGGTTGAAGCTGCTCAAAATGAGGCGATTCAATCTCGGTTGCCTTTGGATCGATCTTGCTGTTGTGGTTGAAGCTACTCAAAACAAGGTGGTGATCAAGGAGGTTCAGATCTACTGCAAGGATTTGTTTTGTTGGCAACGGTGCAAGATTCGATCCTGAACTAGGATCAATGGTCACAGTAAGTACTCTAATTACAAAATAAACATTGGAGATATCGAAAAGTTACAAAGAGTGATTAAAAGTAAGAAATCATGTAATAAATGATTAATTAATGCTATGTTAAATTAAAAGTATGAAAAATAAAGTTTATAAGAAATATTTCAGCGTGCTTGGACTGGTGCAAGGTGAGGGTGTATAAAAGAGGTAAAACAACGATAAATGGTTATGATTTAGGAAGGGGAAAATGGAAAAAAGAGAGCAAATTAGGGGGTTAATAGTTCCAACTATGTGGACAGTTGGCGTTACCTTTATTTTGCTCTTATACTTTTTGGTACACAATTCCTTAATGGTTTTTGCATAGATTGTAATGTCCTAAATAGCATGGAGGAAGGGTATTTTCACACAAAGATTTTTTAATTCTCCTAGGAGATCAAAGTCAGGATATTCAATTAGGCGAGGTATAATCAATCTTTCTGGGAATGGCGAAGAAGAGGTAATAGTATGTTCGTGGCTTTTCTACTTGATTGTATTCTCCCTTTGAGGTGTTTTTTCTACAGGTAGTGGTTCTTCCAATTGCATATTGTTATCATCCTCTGGCGCAATTATTTGTCCATACCTCAACTTGAGTTCATTACATTCTCTCAACTTGGTTTCTGGATCCAGACCTGCAATAATTTGTACCAACTAGATTGGTTTGTTTTTAGGATTTGGGTTGGGTTGGGCTGGGAGTTGAGGTCATAGATTGGGTTGATGATTCTGCTGCAATGTGTAAGGTGCTGGTAGTGTAGGTTCAGGCAAGGGGACTGTCCCTACTGGCTAGTTCATGGGTCTTTGCCAACTTGATTGCCAGTTTTGGTTATGTGAAGTGGAAGGGGACCATTGACATGGATATGGGTTGTTCTGCCAGAATGATGCAAAGTAAGAGGAATTTGGCCAACTATTGTTCAAATTTGATTGAGTGCACCAAGGTGGCATAGAGAATGCTTGTGGTGACCAATTAGGAAAAGGTGGCTGGTTCTACCATGTAGCTCCTGGGTATTGCTGAGAATTGTATTTTGAAGGCTAAAAGAATGAAGATGGGTTGGTAGGCATACCTGTTTGTCGTGCTTGCCATTGGCGATGCTAATTTAACAGGTAGACTGGTTCTGCCTCTTCCTCTGCCTCCTTGAAGACCGCTTTTAATCCTGGGAGTGATGGGCAATTTTCTGTGGCATGTTCTTTAGTGCATATGGCATAGGTTTGTACCATATCCAGTGGGCATTCTTTATTATTATATTTATTCCTACATCAAGGGCAAAAAATAACCAGGTTATGTTCTGCTTCGACCTACTTCTTCTTGGCTTGTATGATGTCTAATTTTGTTGTCAAGGTTTCTAGGATATCCATTTTGAAATCTTCTAGCAGGTTGTTGATTTTAGTACGAGTAATGCTTCCACCAGAGACTTTTCTATCCCTGGTGATCGCATCGCATCCAGCTGGTTTCAGTCTTGTACTACCCCTCAAGCACCTGATACACAAACCAATAATGTTAGCATAGTCTTCTTGATAGATATCACCTTTACCCATGAAATTTAGTGTCTCTATCCATTGGTCTTTCATCCCCTTAATCATCATGGTTTTTAGAACATTATCAGGGAGATTTTCATAGGGATACCTTTGGAGGTTATATTGGAAATGCTCCACATACTCTTCCAAAGTTTCGCTAGGCCTTGCTACCATTTGGAATATCTCATCTTTTATTTCTCTAGATCCGCAATGATCTTGATATTTTTTAAGGAAGGCAGTTTTCATTTGGTCCCAATCATTGATGGTGCCTCCACCTATTCCCATAAACCAACACAAGGTTGCTCCCTTTAAAGTGGAGGGAAACAACTTCAGTTTTTGTGGGTCGGTGGTGTAATCATAAACTCGACATAGGACATCGAATTCAAACAGGAATGCATCTGGATCCTATGAAGTGAGTAAATGAAAGGTGGGAATATTTTGTAGAGGGATAGCTTTCATGGGGGCGTTGACAATTATGTCAACAATAAGATACTATAATGTAGAGGTCTGGGGTGGTTGTGGATTATTGGCCATTGGATCAAAGATATGCCAGTATCTTTTTGGGATCTCTGGAGCTGGATGTCTAGAAGAGGTGAGAATGATCCTAACAACACTCCCTTGATCTCGAACACTGGGTTTCCTTTGCTCAATTACTACCTCAAGAGATCTTGGTTCCGTTGGTTTAACCTTGGATTCCTCTGTTTCTCCTTCTCCTTCACGGATGTTGCAAGAATTCCCTTCCTGTGAGGGAACTGATCGCGAATTTCAATATCTTGAAAACTTTGTGCAGTCCCTTCAGTTTTACTGTGGACCTTGGCATAGGCTACAGATGGTGAGCCTGTGGCCCGAAGGGAGACAATAGGATGTCTAAAAGCAACAGTTCGGGGACCTATCGATGGCTGAGATTCAACTTTTCTTAAGATGTCGTCAATAAAACTTGATCGTCCAAGGGTCACCGTCCCTTAGATTTTTCAGGTTTCGGGTTTTGGATTGTATTTTTTTCTGGTCTTTTCTTCTTAATCATTCATGCAAAAATTTAAATTTTTATTTCCACTTTAACTTCCTAGCAATTCTATTAGAAAGCAGGCGGGGGAGCAGGAATTTTATTTGCTCTGTACGTAGGTTCTTACCTTCCACTTTTAATACCCAGTTCTCTCTTAGCAAACAAACATCAAACACCTACTTTACTTTTCTGTAATTGTGCTGAAAAGTAGGTGGAGGAGAAAGCACTTTACTTTCTCATTACGTAGGTTCTTACCTTTCGTTTTCAATATCCAATTCTTTCCCAACATCAATTATCATATATACATCACTCTTTTTAATATGGCGACACTCTCCCTGGCAGTGGCGCCAAAATGTTGGGTGCTAAAAGGTGTCCTTTAAAACTCCTAATTACCTCACATTCATCATCAACCCAGGCAAGTCCTTTTATTCCAGGAGTGTACACGATATGTGGATGCTATGAATCCAAAGAGTAATGTTTCTTTAAAATGAAATATAAAACTTTTATACAAGAGTAAGTGGATGCATTATACAACTCAAAAACTACAATTGTTAATGGAAATATTACACCAAGTCTTAATATTCAACTGAAACCATAATCAGATCTCAAACCGGAAATTTAAATGGAATGATGTCAACTGAGAGTTCGGTAGTAGTAACCAATCTCTTCTAGCTGATTCTATCTCAATCACATTCAATCCCAATTAAGCAATTTATATGGAAATGAGGTCAACTGAGAGTTCAGTAGCAGTAACCAAACTCTTTCAACTAATTAGATACTAACCACACTCTTATTGTAATCAACATGGTTCATTGTCTTAACTGCTAATTATTTTGATCTACAATAAGCATAAATAGAATCAAATGACAATGCTGCAAAGCATGTAAAGAAGATGTACTAACTTCAATATAGGAAATCGGTAAACAGAAAACAAGATAAACTCACAGAAAATGGAAAAAATATCAAACCAATCAAACTTGCGTGAATTAGAAAGATATAACACAAAGCATAGCAGTTTGATCCACTAGAGGGCCGGCCCTTGGCCACTAGTGAATACTGTTGAGCTACTTTAGAGAATACGAATGAACAACAACGTAAATTATATATTAACCATTGAACTAAATTCTCATCACAATATGGTCATGTTCCTCCAAAGTAAGAGTCTGTACTTTAAAATTACAATTTGAAATGAATAGAAAGTTGATCCCCTTTCCTCCCACAGTTTTTACTTTTATAATCAGAAAGAGGTAAAAGATAAATGTGATCCCTCGGGATCTCTTGATCCTGAGGGATTCACAACTAAATGCTATCTTCTCACACCCTTGATATTTAGTGTTGATCCTCCTGATTCATCCTCTGACATGAATGCAACCGACGCACCTCATTCTTCATTTGTTGGTTTATGTTGTTCTGTCTCTAGGGAACAACAACTATTCCTTTCATCTTTTCTCTGCATAAAAATGAATAAGAGTTAATTACGGTGGCTAAATCTCAATCAAGAGAAGTTCATTCATTTCTTATCATAATCCATCAATATGTTAGTGTATCAAGATATGAAAGAGATAAGAAAAGAGGAAAAAGGGGAAGGAATTAAGAGTAAATACATACCCATCGCGTAACTTAACACAAGGTAGCTAGGATTCTAGGAGGTGGGTAATGACACAACCCTAGCCTAGGGTTCTTGAAGAAAAGTAATATCAATGGGTTTTGTTGAGAGAAATCTCCTCATGGCTAATTTTTTTGTAGGGCTAGCCAAACCTCTATAATTGAAAGAGAGAAATTTCATGGAGGAGGGGGTTCTTAGGTATTCGCTACTCTAAGTACCCAATCGATGGCATGTTGCTTTCCCACAACTATCTCTTCCCCAGCTTGTAGCTTAGCTTTGGACAGAGAGGAGGGTCTGCCTCTAGTTGTCTTTAGAGGAGGGAGAGAGGTGATAAGGTCGATACCCAAAGAGTCAGGAGCCTGAGAGCAAAACTTGGTTCTGACGGGGTCTCTGAAGGGTGGAGGGATGGAATGAGTGGTAGGAACAAATAATTGCGAATTTGGGGGAGGTTTATGAGGGAAATATGGTTGAGTTCAGGAGATAGTGGGGGAGGGGGATTTGATAGGGCAATCCATAGCCTTGGGAGGGTTGAAGGTGTGAGAAAAGGACTGAACTGAAAAGAGCCGTTCATAACTATTTTCAATGCAGTGCGTAGATACATTAGAGTAAATAGAGGACAAGTTTGTAGTCAGCATACCCATAGAGAAAGAAGCTTCAACAGTTTCCCTTGCTCTAGTTAGAGGAGGAGAGGGTGTTTCGTTGGGTGCCTTTCCCCACTTCATTCTAGACACCTTTGTGGGCATAGGTAATGCTTCAGAGTGTGCCAAATTTGCTACCTCTTCCCCCCATGGAGGGCTACCCTGAGCTTGTGTGTTTTTCTGCAATGTATCCTTCCCCTTATCCCTGACCCTTTCCTTCTTTTTCAGTGGACAATCTTTGTACAAGTGTCCCACTTTGTGGCAACGTCTGCATCGGAAAGGGACACCTGAAGCCAGATATGATCTGTCTTGATGGAGGTAGGTTCCCAGAGAGTTTTTGATGCAGTAGAATATATCCTCTGACCAAAATTGTAGGGGCAATACTAATAGCCAAACCCATATAGGGCCGACTCCTATCTGTTCTTTTTCCAAGTAAAAAAGAGGGTTCCATCACCGAAGAATAACTGGAGCATGCTCGAAATTCCAGAAGGATGACAGGACCCAGTTTGTGTGCTCAGCTCTGCAAAGTACAAAGCAAACCATACTCTAACAAAGGTTTCAACAGTTGGGAGGTCCGCCAGGTGCTACCCACATACCTCTGAGGCCCACATCTTAAGCCTTGTCGTTGTGTAGCTATGGCCACGAATTCTTCCTACCAGAACCTGGTCTACCGTGTCCATGGTGTCACCTCACTGAATGTCCTCACCGAGTATGAGGATAACGTCTTCGCTTCTAACCTTGAAGCACTTTCATTTTTTTCCCCTCCGCGTCGGTTCTTCATGGTCCTCCGAATTTTCCACTCACTTTTTAGGGTTTGGATCAGGGTTTCCAGGGCAGGGATGTTCGACCGCTGGAATCGATTCCGAGAAAGGGGGTACTATCGTATAACTACCTGATGGAGGCGCCTCAGGTTCCAAAACTTGTGGGTTTCCCTGGGCCGGGCTGTGTGTTCTCAGAGGGTTGGTTGAAGATTCACTGGGGTGGAATGAGAGGGGGGTTTGTGAGTTAGTCGCCTTAGGATTAGGGAGGAGGCAGGCGGAAATAAAGGTTGTAGTCGAGGGTGACTGCGGCAGCGAGGGAGGAAACGGCCAGATCGAAGGAGGCTCCGAGAAAGTTACTATGGAGTAGGAAGGTCCCGTGATGGAAGGAAGACCCGCAATGGTAGCCGACAGATCACAGTAAAAGGGAAGGAGTTCGTTCACGGAGGGGCAAGGGGTTTGCCAAATATTGACATTCTCCACTTGGTCTTCCAAATAGTCTAGCAGGTCAAGTTCCATACCAATTCCAAGGTGATTTCCACCAGCTGCCTCCAAGACCATCGTAACTGTCGCTGCGGGGAGGGTATCATAATGCGGTGGGAAGGCAGTGAACAGGGAGGAGACAGTAAACAACGATGTTACAAAGAGGCTTAGCGAGTTACATGTGACGGGAACCGCCACAGGTGTTGCGAATGGAGGGAGAACAAACGATGATAGCTAGCAGGTAGGTAGGGTGAGTAGGATGTAAGGACCTGTGGTCCTTGGCACGCCCGCCGGATGACGTGCGACCGCGGGTGGACACCGTGTGCGCGGTTGGAGTAAACAAAGTGCGACTGCAGTGGAACTGCGAGCTCAATTTGGAGATATGTTATGCATATGAGGTGGGCGAGTTAAACTTATACGAGTAGGAGCATGGTGTAAACCTTATGAAGGCCGACCCTTACTTGAAACCAAGCTGACGATGCGTTTGTGAAGAAGTAGGGGCTCGTAGTGCGTGGAGGACGAGTCGGTCAGGTGGGCGAACTCGCCCTGCCACACGTATATACTTTGGAAGTGCATGGAGGCATTTTGCACATTCAACAATCGCTTGAACATTTTCACTCAAGGAGTAAAAGTGCAGGTCTAAAGTGCACAAAGCTAAGGAGAAGAGACGTAGGTTGGGATGCGCCCATTCTTGGGCTAGCCACATAAAGGAGGACACATTTAACTCGGTTGTGGGTGAAGAAGGGCGGGCATGAGCGCCCGATAGTTGGGTGAAGGCGTGCACGGGTGTGTGGCACCCGGTTTATGTGACGAAGTGCTTGACGGTGAAACGTTGGTGGGCGCCCGGTTGGTGCGACAACTTAGCATGGGTTCTTGGGTGACTCGGGTGAGCGCCTGCCCATCGTGCAAGTGTGCACGGTGACTTGGTGGAGTGTTGGGATTGTGAACGGAGGTGTGCCTCGGGAAGAGGCACCCGTGTGTGGCGACTTGGTTACGACGAGACGCGCCCAAGTTGCGCAAACAACATGATCGTGTGACAAGGTGAACGATGGGTTGGTGAGTCATGCGGCGACTGTGCGGAGATGCCGACGAGCTGGGCAACCGAGTTTGACGAAGTTGGAAATTTGGCTAAGTATAAATTTGGGGTTTCCCAAGGACTTAGCCTATACTTTGTAAAAGTGGAAAAATTGTATATATATTGATATCGGGCATACTCATATTGCAGGGAGTTACCCTTTCCTTTATATTGTTGTGCATTTCTCTTGTATAATGCTGTTGATAATAAATGTGTATGGGTGTTCATTGGTATAAAGGAAGCATAATAATACTTGGTAACGAAAATAAAAATAAGTATGGAATGTTAAGGCGTAGTCTACAATCGTAAGTATTCATGAAAAGAAAACGGTTGGTAGTGCCGCACCTTGCTATAAGCGGTTGAAAGACTACCGCAGGTGTAGGGGCATGACAGTTGGTATCAGAGCTGATGATCGGGTTGATGATGAAGTGCTGATCCCACTACACTATTGTGAGTTGGTATCAGAGCAAGGTTGCTCGTGACGAAGTGACAGTGGAAGCAGGTACTTGCAGATCAAGGAAGTTGATTTCACATACAAGTGGAACAAGGGCTGGTTCATGGTTGCAGGGAACTTGGTGAAGCTGGTGAAACAGGTTTAGCAAAGTTGAAGCTTAGTGCTTGGGCCAAGCTGAACGACAAGCCATGCCAAGTTCGAAAGAATGCGAAGGGAAGCTCTTTCTTACCTTATACAGGTTGAAGCGGATGAAAGAAGAGAATCTCTGGATTCAAAAGGAACTTGAAGTCTTGCAAAAAAATGTTGAAGACGAACTTCTTCAACTTGCATGGAAAATGGAGCAAGATGAAGTTGCAGATTGTGTTGACAAGGAAGAGGAAGTCGTGATGATTGAGGATGTTGCAGACATGACCATGATGGAGGATGAACTTGAGATCGATCAAGTTGGACCATGATCGTGCAGTTTACATACATGGATGGATGAGGACACTCACATGGAGGAGCCTCATGGTGATGAATTAAGTATTGATACTTTTGTTTCACTTGAGCATTTGGTAGATGGACCGTATGCAAGGAAGGGCAAAAGAAGTTTGCCGATCCTAGGGAGCATCTTACCATGGATGTTTATGATGAGACCTTGTATGGAGAAGCAAGGATTGTTGGCTATTGTGGGACTTGTTAGGGTTGTTTGTGACCTTATGGTAGAAGGTACAAAGGCCCGTGACAAAGGAGGAACATGATGATCGTTGTGGAGGAATGGGTCATGCTTTAGCCACATGGAGAATTAGCTAAGTGCTCGGCATGACTCATGGACAAATTGAAGAAGGGCACACACTTGGGTGGACTTCTCATGGCCGAGACCAAGAGCAAGTCTTGGTGGAACCTTTAGTGGGGGAGCTATGATGGAAGAGACTCATGATATGATGATGATATGGTTGGGTGACCGAGTTCACTAGACCGAAGATTGCAGACTTGGATAGGGATGACCGATTGTTGTGATGGGTCTACTTGGTTGGACTACATGAGCAACTTAGTCATGGACATCAGGTTGGAGACATGGAGCATGGAAGTCTTATGTAGGGACATTATGCAGGAGCACTTGTAGAGGTGTCATATATGGGCATCCAATGAGGAGTGCCAAGGCAGGGATGTTGTGCAGGTGGATTTGTTGGTGTGACATGGAGACTTATTATGAGCTGATGGAGAGGTTGTGCACTTATGTACAACAAGGCCATGGACTTGGATGGAGTTGTGAGTAGACTATGGAGCATTTCTACTACATGGAGGGCTGAGGCATCTTGCAGAGACCTCTGGGCCGAGACTTGTATGCTTGCTGAGATGTTGGTTGGAGATGACTCGGGGAGCTCATGATGACATGAGATTGTTGTGACTTTTGGGGACTTCATGGTGGACATAGAGGATCTGATGCATTGAGGAGCCGAGGTCAGAGACTTTGATGCAGGATGGGGTGCATACTTTCAAGTACATGTATGGGAATGGCTTGAAAGAGTGACTTGATGTGGAGGATCGATATGAGACACTTTGGAGTGATGGAGTTACGATGATGATGATGCCTTGGTGGAAACACTTGGGCATGGGTTGAGCCGGGACTTAACCACTTTTGACATGGGAGTTGATTGATCTATGATCATGGGCAACACATGGATAGATGAGACAGGTGTATACTTGTTTCTATGGCATACTTAAGGGATGGCACATTGCAGATATGATGGAGGTTGCTTCATGGACTTGGATGTGGCACACCGAGAGTTGGAGGTTGATGAGATGATCTCTTCATATGGACGAGATACACATATGGATGATGATGTTGGGATAGATGTGGCTGATTTCATGCAGCACATTGACACCAAGCATCATGGACAGCATGTTGCAGATGAGATGAGAACTACTTCATGGACCTGAGCATGGCTTACACTTGTATGGAGATGGATTCTTGATTGAGTTGAGGATGTGACAAGATGTTCTAAGAAACAAATGATGGTGGCATGAGGATGTGCATTCTCATGGTTTGAGCGTGACAGTTGGATTAGCTACCCGACTAGTTCAGACATGGCGGTCGACAGTGTTCAGAGATGTGTTATTATTTGTTGGAGTATCATGGCAGCAGTTCACATGAGGACAACACATGATGAGGTCGACACAATAGGTTGCAGAGGGCATGTACGTTGAGATGGAGGGACTAGCCTTCCACGATGGAGAGCAGCATGTGCAGATTGTGACAGGGTGATCGATGGCCATGGATTGAGATGATTTCCGATGTATGACATACCAATGGGGTGTATACCTTGGTATGGTGATCTTGGTGATAGATGGTTGCCGAGACGAGACATGATGGAGACAATGGTTCTACTTTTGTTGCATAGATGGTTGCAGTGTGTGGAGGAGTTGACATCATGGATGATACAGTTGATCTTGGTGGATGACTACTAGGATGGTATGTTGTCGAGGACGACAACAACTTCAGGTGGAGGAGGATGTAAGGACCTGCGGTCCTTAGCACACCCGCCGGATAAAGTGCGACCGCGGGTAGACAGCGTGCGCGCGGTTGGAGTAAACGAAGTGCCACTGCGGTGGAAGTGCGAGCTCAACTTGGACATATGTTATGCATATGAGGTGGGCGAGATGAACTTATACGTGTAGGAGCATGGTTTAAACCTTATGAAGGCTGACCCTTACTTGAAACCAAGCTGATGATGCGTTTGTGAAGAAGTAGGGGCTCATAGTGCGTGGAGGACGAGTCGGCCGGGTGGGCCAACTTGCCCTACCACACGTATATACATTGGAAGTGCGTGGAGGCATTTTCACATTCAACAATCGCTTGAACATCTTTGCTCAAGGAGTAAAGGCGCAGGTATAAAGTGCGCAAAGCTAAGGAAAATAGGCGCAGGTTGGGATGCGCCCATTCTTGGGCTAGCCGCACGAAGGAGGATGCGTTTAACTCGGTTGTGGGTGAAGAAGGGTGGGCAGAAGTGCCTGACAGTTGGGTGAAGGCGTGCACGGGTGTGTGGCACCCAGTTTATGCAACAGAGTGCCCGATGGTGAAACGTTGGTGGGCGCCCGGTTGGTGCGACGACTTGGCACGAGTTCTTGGGTGAGTCGGGTGAGCGCTCGCCCATCGTGCAAGTGTGCACAGCAACTTGGTGGGGTGTTGAGATTGTGAACGGAGGTGTGTCTCGAGCAGAAGCGCCCGTGTGTGGCTACTTGGTTACGACGAGACACGCCCAAGTTGGGCAAACAACACGATGAGGTGAACGAACGGTTGGTGAGTCGTGCGACGACCGTGCAAAGTTGCCGATGAGTTGAGCAACCAAGTTTGCCGAAGTTGGAAATTTGGCTAAGTATAAATTTGGGGTTTCTCAAGGACTTAGCCTATACTTTGTAAAAGTGGAAAATTTGTATATATATTGATATCAGGCAGACTCATATTGTAGGGAGTTGCCCCTCCCTTTATACTGTTGTGCATTTCTCTTGTATAATGTTGTTGATAATGAATGTGTATGGGTGTTCATTGGTATAAAGGAAACATAATAATACTTGGTAACGAAAATAAAACTAAGTATGGAATGTTAAAGCGTAGTCTACAATTGTAAGTATTCGTGAAAATGAAACGGTTGGTAGTGCCGCACCTCGCTATAAGCGGTTGAAAGACTACCGTAGGTGTAGGGGCGTGATAGGTTCAGTTGTGGCGGCCATCTTCAGAATGTCCCTAACCCTTTTCAGATAGCCTCCGCAACGCCATCTTCCTCCAAAACCAACTCTCCGCAGAGTGTGTTCTTACACTTCATATTCTTATTAAGTTAAGTATTATAATGAATAAAATATATATATAAATAAAATTGGGGTGATTGTTAAAAATTTATGCACTTCCTTTAATCATCATCATCCAGAAACTAATTCGTTACCTCTTTTGATAAAATTAATTCTTATATTTATTGAAAAAATACATTCTTATAATAAAATATGAAAATAAAACTACGCCTGTATTCTAACTATAAAATTAAACACATTGAGTGAGGCAAATGGATTTCACGCGCATACATGAAAAGTAACCTTAACTTCCTCTTTCATCGGAATTATCTGCAAACTTCCTGCAGTCACCTCGGATAAAATTTAATTCTTATCTTTATTGATGAATAATACTACTTAGATATCAGATTATAATTCGTAATTAAAAAGTATAAAGATTTATATCATGTAATTTCTTTTGCTGCAAACTGCATCTTCATTGCACAGTTAATGCAGCCGATCGATTTAACTAATTCTCTGAACAGTTTGCCGTTGGAGGTTACAAGAGTTCGGCGATATATAATTTTCTCATTCAGATATATAATTACAATTCTCTATAAAGTTACTTAACATAAAAAGGTTATTTTCAAACTAATTACGCATTTTAAAATACATTCATGATACTTCAAATTTAAATTTAGATTATGTGCTTAAAGAATTTTGCTGAATAATTATTTTATTAAAATTGATATGCATTTTTTATTTCTTTTATTAAACGGAAAGTTGAACAATTTTTTTAATAAATTATAAAAAAAAAAATATTTAAATAAATAAAATAGAGTGAAATTTACTTTATTTCAAATATGGTATATAAAGAAAATTCAGTTTTTTTATTTTTTATTCTTTTGAATTTTTAATGAATTAACAAAATTTAATATTCTTTTTTCATTAATTTTAACTAATATTTTGATAAAAATAAGGCTTTCATTTGTTTTGGAAAATTTAACTTATTTATTATATTTAAAAATACAACTTGAAAAATAAAATATTACATTTTTACAATTAATTTTGAACAATAATTAAGTTAAAAAATTAAAAATGAAAGAAATTAAACTAATCTATAATCACCTAAAAATTAATGAAATTTAAATTTACTCATTCATTTTCATATAAAATATTTATAACTAAAATTATGAAGCATAATTATTGGGGAGTCATCCCATTTTTGGTCCATCAAAGTTCTATGTTATAATCATTTTTATCAAAATTGATGATCTAACTAATCCTCAAGGTAATGAAAAACTATATCCTCAAGGTAGTGAAAAACTATAAGCATTGACGTTCATGGGCAATGTTTCTATTAGAATTACTTGAGAATTTTCAACTAATTTTAGTAAGGAAAAATAAAAGCACATGAGTAACACTCAAGTCTAAACTCCTTTAAATTAAGTAGTGTTTTTTCAGAATAAAGTTGTGAAAGACAAAATAAGAACAAAACATCATGAAATAAACTCTCACTAAATGCCACAATTAGTGATAGTCTAAAACTAAGATATAACTAGTGATCTCTAAAACTTAAGTTGGTCAAACTAGAAAAAGTAATCATCATTAAATAAACTATCATTAAATGACTTACACTTACACATAAGTAATTGTTAAACAAAAAGTAAAAATATCATCATTAAACTAAATTAGTAATAAAAATAATTTTTAAATCAATCTTAAATCAAAATAAAAAATAAATTAAACTACCTTTATTTTCAGACTAAAAGTTATTAATTTACTAAAAATAAAATTTACTAATTTATTAACTCACTACCAAATAAATTACTAAATATTAACATGCAAAAATATTTAAAACATAAAATATATTCAAATTTAACATTTTTATTAACTAGCTTTCCAATAAAATATAAACTAACCTTGATTTATTAATCACAAACAAAGAAAAAGAACAAACTTTATATACTAAAAATTGAGAGATGATCTGATATCTTATAAATATAAATTTATTTCCTTGCCCTACGCCAAATCGATGCTAACCTTTTCACAAGTCCTCGAAGCATATTGTGATCGTCCTAAATTCCATGTCTGAGAACCGAAATTTGTCTGAGCTTGATTTTGTGGTGATGGCCGATAGATTGTCTGAACTGCCCGACAGCCTCCTTTCCCTTATCCTCTCCAAACTCCCCATTGCAGACGCAGTCGGATGTTCCATTCTCTCTAAACGATGGCGCTTCCTTTACACAGAAATGCCCCACCTTCTCCTCTCCCCTGCTCTTCTTATACCAACGCGTCCCCTGCCTCCCGGACGTCTTCTCGAACCTTCCCTCCCCTCAATGTTGGAGCTGGAAATGAGAATATCCGACATATTGCGGTTGCATTCGTCGGATCTGGACACCTTTTCACTCTCCCCTAACATTGCTGACCCATGGAATCCTTATACCGATCCGGAGGTCTGGAATTATAGTAGCGCAATCCTACGGGAATGGCTGGAGTGCGTTGCCAGAAAGAATGTGCAACGCCTCTTTCTCAAACGGTCTTCCAGATATAGTCTCGTCGCCGTTCCGCCGCCGGCCCTTTTCTCATGCAGTCGCCTCACTACCCTCACGCTCTGCAATTATAATCTCACCGATTTTCCAACTGGTCTCCTTGGATTCAGGCATCTCACTGAATGCAGCCTTGTCCATGTCGAAACAAGAGATGAATCTTTAGCCCGTTTTCTTTCACTTTCCCCTCTTCTTCACAAGTTCAACTTAGAGCGTTGTATTGGCATGCAAAGGCCTGTCATCTCAGCTCTCAACCTTACATATTTAACTGTAGATGATTGTCACGAGGAGGGATTGACAGTGAATTGCCCTAACCTTAAAACTCTGAAACCTTTTACAGAAGACCTGAAAGTCAATGGAATGAGATTTCAAGAGCTTGCCATCAATTACAGGACTGGAAATGGAGGTCAGAAGTAATTTAATTGGGTTATCGTTGGATTCAATGTGGTCTCCAGCATCCACTCTCTCCACGAACATATTTCTTGAATTAATGGGAACGTTGAGATCACTGAAAGTGCTTGCCATCGATCTTGTTTCTCTGTCCGACAGTACTGTTGTTCCTCTGTTCAACTTGTTGTCGAGGCTTCCTAATCTGGAGCGTTTCCACCTGCTCGGACACGTAATTTTGGTACTATTCTTTAAATGTTTATGCGCTACTCTAACTGACTACGATTTTTACCTCGTAAAGCAGGAGGAGGCTGAGAGAGATCCCACCCCGCCATTTTTAATGTCTCCACTGCCGAATCTTCAATCAGTAGCATACAGATCAACGAATATGATGAGAGGAACATGGAGCTTCGTTTGTTGGGGTGCCTTGTTCAAATAGCCCCTGCGCTCAAGGAAGTCAAACTCTGGTCTGCAAGCAAGCAGCGCAACTTATTTTTGGAAAAATGGCAGTCATTGAAGAAAAGTCGCGACAGTACTGTCGTTCCTCTCCTCAATTTGTTGTCGAGGCTTCCTAATCTGGAGCGTTTCCACCTGCTCGGCCACCTAATTTTGGTAAGAGAATAACTCATCTTCCTTTGACCATCACTATTCTTTAAATGTTTACGCGCTACGCTAACTGACTACGATTTTTGCCTTGTAAAGCAGGAGCCTGAGAGAGATTCTACCCCGCCATTTTTAAGGTCTCCACTGCCGAATCTTCAATCAGTAGAGATAGAGATCAACGAATATGATTAGAGGGAGCTTCGTTTGTTGGGGTGCCTTCTCCAAATAGCCCCTGCGCTCAAGGATGTGAAACTCTGGTCTACAAGCAAAAGAAATAATGAGGAGCGCAACTTATTTTTGGAAAAATGGCAGTCATTGAAGAAAAGTCGCCAGGGATCAAAATTGAACACGTGAGAGACCTTGAAAGGGTCTCTGGCACGTGAGAGAAGTAGAAATAGAAATAGGGAGAAAATTTTACCAGTCAAAAAAAAATAAAATTGATTTTTGTCATTTAAAAAAAAAATCTTAAATTTTTTTAAGAAAGGCTGTCAAATTGTCAACTTTTTTTAAAACTTTCTTTTTTTTCTCAAATTAGAATTTTATGAATGTTGAATTTGTAAATTTCTTTTCATGTTAAAAATTAAATCCCATTTCAGAAACTCTCATTTCAAAAACAACTTTTTTCCTCATTTCAAAAACTCTCATTTCAAAAACAGCAGTTTCCTTTTGAGTTGTTTTTTCTAGTTGTGCATATGATGCAAGTTCTTATTAATTATTATGTCACAATTACTTTTGATACCATTACATTTGGCCGTTTATGAGTTGCTCCCATTTTAAAACAATAGTTTCTTTTTGAGTTGTTTTTCTAATTGTGCATATGATGGAAGTTCTTATTAATTATTATGTCACAATTTCCCTTTGATACCATTACATTTGGTAGTTTCAATTGAAAGCGACTAGATGTCAATATGGGCCATGTATTAGGTCTGTAATTTCATTGGGTTATCTCTGAAGGCTGTCCAAAGCAAGGTTTGATGACGATTTAAGTTGGAGATGAACATAGATTCATCATTCAGCAAACGATTGTCAAGCAAAGTTTAAGCACGATTTATGCTTGGAGAGGAGAGCATTCAATAGGCTTCCTAACATACTCGACTTGATTTGTTTGAGGATTCCCAATTCCTGGTATGTTTTCATATTAAAAAGGGAGATACCAAAAACATATACACCTTCGTACACACTTTCGTTGAATCCTAAACCTGTTTAGAATTTTACTGAATTTTTTCATTTATGCAATAAACTTAAATTTGATTGAGCTACTTGTATATTGGCTTGATGGTTCTGGTCACAAAAATTTCCAACAAAATTAATCCTTATCTGAACTTGAGCAGGGATATAGGTCTCCTGGCCATCCATTAATCTTATGTGGTTAGATTTCTGAATCACACGTGTAAGAGTAATGCATTTACTAATACAGCCTTTGACATAGTAGTATCTTTTTGTTTGTGAAAAAATAAAAAGAAATTTGAAAATAATTTACTATTGTCAATTGAATTGCTCCTTTTTTTTATGTTTTTCATAATGGAATCGCAGCTTGAATGTGTGCCATTCTAAATGAAATTAAGACCTGCCCTTCAAATTTGATCATTGGTCGTGAAGAAGACAATATCACTGAAACCAGATGTGAATTCAATTTTTTTATTTTGATATTTTTTCTATTTTTTATTAGCATATTACCAAATATTTCTTTTGAGTTAAAATGCAAAGATACTTCTATAAGATCGTGAAATTGAAAAAAAAATTGTTTGGATTTCATACTTGAACAAATAAAATAATTGATATATTAGATTTAAATTTTTAATGTGTTTTTTAATTTATTATTTTAAAAGTTGAAATGCAAAGAGAACTAAAACAACCACATTTAATTAATTGAATGTGGTTGATATATGAAGGAAATTTTATTGGTATGTACACATAAATTATTGATCAATAAAAAAATATTATAATAAAAATATTTTTGATGACAATTAATATTTACATTGATTGCTATTTTTCAAAATCTTGTTTTTGTGATTAAAGAGTAGGAAAATAAGTGTTAAGTCAAGAAGATTGGAGGTGTGACTCATGATAGGGAATTGAGAGTGGATGTGGGTAAGAGCCGGGCAATCTAAAAGGAAGTATTTTTCTTTCCATCTTTCTAATATCACAAATCTGGCAAATCCTATCGTCCCACGGAGTATTGGGAGTAGATCATCACCTGGTCTCACTCTGAAGCTCATGAGAGTTAGTTATAATCCTATCAATGTTCATTTTCTTCTTAGTGCTAGTCAACATAGAGAGATAATTTTGGTTATCGAGGGTGGGGCTGATCACCTCCTTATAGTACCTTAAGTTTCCCCTTTTACCCTTCAACTCCTTAGCATCCCATATCTTGTCCCTAAAACTAGAGGTAATAATATCTTTGATATTGTCAATGCTTCTCATGATGATCTCCTCCTTAATCCCACAGAGGTTGAGCTAAGACTGAGCATCCTAATGCCACTAATGCTTAAGGCACAGTGGGGGGTTTTGACTAAAGTTAGAAGCAATTTTTGGGAGCCTCTTGGATTGCATATTGTGAAGCTTCTTCTTATACATCAGATATCTAAATGTGACTGAGCTTTCAATGGGGGACATGCCAGCTTTGATCAAGTGGATAGGATAGGGAGTATTTTCCTTAATCTTGAGGTTATAGGTTATGAATTGCTTCTCGATAATCTCAATCTTTGTCCACGGCTCCCTAGATATACTACACCCCCAAACATCACATCCATATAAGATAATAGGGGTGACGAGAGTCTCAAAGAGGAACCTTTTTTAACTCCAAATTTAAAGATTGGTTGACTTACAATTATTTTCAAGATAATAATAAGCTTTCCAACCTCCAATAATTCTTTTCTCGATGTTATAATTCTAGTTGAGCCGATGAGGAAAGTCAATACCCAAATATTTACAAAAAGAAACCTGCTCAAGGCAATGGTTATCATAGACAAAACTACCATGGATGATCTTTTTGGATTTAATGATCATGACTTTAGTCTTGTTAGTATTAACCGTCATACCTATATTGTTGCAGTATACATGTAGAGTCTTAAGCTACTTGTCTAGGTCATTGTGGCTTCTTGCAAGAAGAATGATATCATCAGCATAAAAGAGAGGAGTAATGATAATACGAGCAAGCTCGGTGCCTTTGTAGCTCGAAATTTCTAGACGCTCCTCTAGTTTATCGATGTAAATACCAAAAAGGGTAGGGGAAAGGGGACAACCTTGCTTAACCATGATATCACTTTTAATATCTTTAGACCACCGTTCATTGGTCTTAAGCTTGGAAATGATAGTATCATAGAGGTGGATCACAACAATTCTCAGTTTAGGAGGAAGCATCATCTCTTCAAGCTAGAGCTTATCTCGGGCGACAGTGTTGAAAGCTTTTCTAAAGTCCACAAAACAACAGAAGAGATCGGTTTTACTATTGCGATAATCCTAAGGGTGACAAGGTGGTCGATGGTCAAGTATTGTCTCCTAAAGCTAGTTTTCCCTTTAGCTCTTTTACCCTAGTTCACAAGCCAAAGACTAATCTTCTTTTCTAGAATGAGACCATAAATCTTGGCAAGGATGTGGCTAATCATAAAGGTCATGTAGTTAAAGGGAACACTTTCATCCCCATTTTTTAAGATAGGAACAATAATGATTTGTGTCCAAAGATTAGTGAAGCCATGCTTTATAGCGAAATTCAGAAGCTTATGGAGATGAGGAATGAGGATATATTTTCCTATTTTATAGATCTCAAATTGGTAACCTTCAACATCTTTGGCTTTCCCGTTATCGAGCTTGCTAATCCCAGACTCAACGTCTTCCAAAGAAAAAGTAGCATCCTTAATAGGAGTGTTTAAGATAGTGCCCATGGTGTCCGGAGACTCATACAACTTCTTAAGATAGTTATCCCAATTTTCTAGGGGGATAGAATGATGGTATTTAGTTTTATGAACAAGCACATTTCGGAAAAATTTTCTGGGCGAAACTTTAGAAAGGTGGAGAAGATGCTCTTATCTCTTATTAATATATGACCTCTTCTTCCTCTTGATGATAGCTTTCTATATACTGATATTATGGAGCATAATTCTTTCATTAGGGGTGTCTCTGATTGCTTTCATGGTAATTTTACAGTCTTTGTCGTACCAAGCATAATGTAAAAATTTAAATAATTTAAAAATATTAAATAATGTTTAAATAATTAAATAATAAAATATTAAATATTAAATATTAAATGAATATTGCGACGTTGGACCATGGTAGATCATGATTATAAACCCAAGGGATTTATATTAAATCAAAGGCTTTATATTATAAACACTATGAATAATACTACACACTAGCCTCAGTGATGAAGGAAAGCCTTCCTTATAGGGTGGCACTCGAAGTCCACCGAAGAAAGGTTGAGTTTCTCTCATTGGGAAGCTCTTGCGCTAAACAACACAATATTGGCTCAGCTTAACAGCTAAGGCAAATTCAATTTTCAAATAGACAAAAGACCCCTATTTCTCCCTCATTCCTTCCTTTTATAATTTTTGGCCATGCATTCCTTGTGGGTCCTTCCACCAATTCTAGTTTCCTCAAGGAATTCAAACTCTTTCTTCCCCAAGTGTGTACCTTATGTGGGCCCCATATTCCACTATCAATTTAATCTTCCATTTTCTCTATTGTTGGTCGCCTCCATCTCTCCAAATATTATGTGGGGACTCCCTCCACCCACTTTTCCTAAGTTTACATGCCAAAATATTTCCCAACACCCAATTTCAAAATAGAAATTCATCTTAGTAAAATTAATTTAATTGGGGACATTACAGTCCTCACCACCAAAAATTGATTGCCCTCAAGCAATGCCTAAACAAGCACCCTCTCGATCAACTGACCCTAATAGTCTCTGCACACAATACCGAGGTCCCAAATGTACCATTCAACCATCCCTAATCTTTGACTCGTCCTCCTAGGATCCCAAGGCATCCTGATTAGTATGAGTTATCCCTTGCTCCACTTGTTTTCCAACTCATCATAGGCACTAGATGCCCCCTTGATACTGCCACTAAGTAGAGCATCATGTTACTATAAAATCCTGATCATCTCCTCGTGACACTGCTCTAACGAATATTCTTTCTCGTGCACTTCAAGAGGAGACCCCTGAAGATGCATTCCAATCCTTGTGGTATGGAATCCTCACTTCCTGTGCTTCCCCTTATCTCCTCCTGTTGATCACCCTGCCACACTGGTGAAGTCTGCCACACAACCAACAAGTCACTAAAACCCAATAGAAAATCTAGATGACCTTGCCCTATAGAAACTTTCTCACCTCCACGGGTGGTTGAACTGCTAAGCCCTACTAGGCCAAAATCCCAAGCTAGTCCAAAAGGGGTGCCACCATGATGTCGTTGTGCCACTCTTATCATGACAATTTTCCCATCACGCGTAAGCTTTATCCCCCTCTCTTGGGACCTGATGGAATAATATCCATGGAGTCCCAATGCATCTTGCTCAAGGAATCCCCATGATGTCACGACCTACCCATCCAACACTCAGTCTGATCTGTAGCAGCAACAAGGAAAACCATTCTTGTCATCCTTTGTCCTGCTCGCACTCATCATGAAACAATGTGTCTAATCAATGAGATAGATTCATACATCCTACCGCCAGAATGGCTGTGACATAGTACTGACAACTATTGGCACCAACTTGTACCACATCTCAAGCCCCTGTGTGTAATCGATATAAGGCCTTCTTACATCACGAACCAATCTGGTGCATACAAACCTGCCTTGCGTTAGCCATAACACACAATGGGATCTATCATCCTACCTACTGAAAGCGCTCCTCAACACCGCCTTGAGTCTAAACATCTACCTTCATGTAAGGTCCTCAAATTATTGTGGATGCTCCTAAGACACCTCAGAATGTCTCACCCAAAGGAGGTCATGCCTCTCCCTGATTGTGGACTCAAGTGCAGTGTAATTGTTACCTCTACAGAAGATTGGACTACCCCTAAGCTTGCATCCACCAACCTGTGTCGTGCCCATATGCCATAGCTGGATAGCCCCTCTCCTGATGCACCATGCCCCATCCAACTATCTCAGATGAACCTCCTTGGTGTTGTTTCTCACAATGAGAGCATTAAGGAACAATATCAAAGTTCCTCATATCGGTGTGCAATCCTAGTGAGTGATAAAGGGAAGCTCATGGTCAACCCTATGATCAACTCACCCTCTGAATTTGAGTATGCCAAACCCAATGGATTTCCTTATGCCCTCGACGGGAGATCTCTCTGGAAAAAACACCTCAATAAACTATTGTTCATCATCATGCTCTGCTGCACACAAAGACACAGATAAACACTCCACTACGTAGCCTTGAACTTCGTGGCACAACTTCGTGCACCACTGGATATCAACAATCAGTTCCATGCCACCATGTACCATAGGCCATCCCATATGTACCCATGCATCCACCACTCTGCTAGTACACCCACCACGATGTGAGCTAAACCTCCTCATCTACCCAGGTACACCTATGTGGCTCAACTCCTCACATGCAATCGGAACTAATGTTACCATGTCGAACCTTAATAGCTCTAGCGCCCAATACATCAATGAGAAAGCACTGTCTCTATATGATGCCCTATCCAGTGGCCTGATGATGCCACTTCCTCCTACAAACTCCTACCAAAGTAGTCTAACCATCTTATGATCCCATGTCAACCCAACATGCCATGAAAACTCATGAAATCTACCTCCTCCTCTGCCAATCCATCTTGTCACTAGTGATGTCAAGAACTCTGAAGGGGATATGAAAAGGTGTGTGTACCTAACCACCGAGTCCATCACATAGATGCTACCATGACCTACCGACTCCATGATGTGATGGATAATCCCGCCTAGATCTCAATAACAGTCTAGCCCTCGAGCTCCTTCGGTAATCCACAGGCATCACTGAGATGTGGCAATGGATGCATCTAACCTCCTAGCTAGCTCCACCAGATACCAACTCAATATCTTTCGCCATCCCACCCCAAGCGAAGGATCGAGAGCATAAACTCCTGTACATGGAACTAACCCTCCATTCTATCAAGGATACACCCTGTGCAACACATGTCACCTCATCTCACCATCTTAGTCAACACATAAAATATATCGAGGTGACTCTGCCTCTCCCTCTCTAATGTGTAGTGGTAACCTGCTAGTGCTACTGGCATAAAATGTCTAAGTAGGGTTTCCCCATCGCTCCAATGTGGATTCCAAATGAACAATTGGGGAACCCAATTGTACACCAAAGCAAGTCAGTTTGGCTGCTAAATCAACACAAATCACACTCATGCCCTTGAACTACTCGTTCTATTGTAGAATGGCCTCTCGCACTATCGTGGCCTTGTTTCTCAATGCTAGAAGGCTAGCGTGAAATTGATGAAACTGTGGAGGGTGGCAATCCTCTATAAAATCTGTCACTGCTCTGAACCCCTCGATCTCTTCTGGTACCTCTTCAATGACAAGTATACCTCCAGGCACCTCATCAACTTGTTATGGGCAGCCATCGTCTAGAAACTTGGTCATATCACTCGGTACCTTGTCAACTATTGAAATCTCATCAATAGATGTCCCTTCAAGTGTATGTTCTACTCCCTCAACCGTGGTGTCAGATGGAGCTACCAAATAGGCCTCCAACAATGGTGACACTTGTGCCACACCGGGCATATTGATGTGCCCCACACCATCCTGCGTGTCCTCCTACTGAACCTTGTCCTCAAGCTTTTGACATCTAAAGTCTGGTCTCCACTAGTAGAAATGCTTCCTAGTCTCATTCTCTAGCTTTCCTCATCCTATACACTCCCTTTGAGGGGGTTTGGTGTCTTTCTAATCAAATCTCTCCACGAGCCTTTGTTGTGAACTCTTTGTAGGATGTGATATGTACATGACCCAAAGGGATCAACCCTCGATACCACCATTCCATAGCATCTCCATCCAAGTGCAAAGTGGCATGTCTAATAGTGTCTGCCTCTCTCAAGGAGTTTAGCCTAAAATATGTGTCCAATTCTTATACCCATTTTCTGATAGAACTCCTAGCTGAATCGTCAAAGTGTGTGAGGGGCATTTTTCCCTCAATGATACTCACTCTCCTTTGAGTCATGGGTAGACACCCATCACAATCCATACATGCCCAAATCTTCCATGAGCTTGTTGAATACTCCATGAATGATTAAGATCATGCTCTGATACCACTGTACTATTCCTAGTAGAAATTTTACAATGATAACAAAGACATGCACAAATAAATAACACAGAAATTTTCAAAAATGTATACACATAAATGAGAAATTTCTGCAAATCCCTAAACTGGCCAAATTTTATTAATAATATCTATTTTGGTACAAATTAGTTGAAGAAATTGCACTTGTGCTTGCAAAAGGAAAGCTACAAGCACCAATTGATGAGTATGAGAAAGTCAAACGGCTACAATGATCAACACCTCTAGAAAAATATGATGTTGCTCCAAAACTGCATTGCTTCTTGACTTCAACCCCTGATTTTTGCACTCTAGAGTGCCAAAAAATTCTATAAAGTTAGGAGAGTTCTCCTTGCCCAAAACCCAGAAAAACCCAGAAAGTGTTTCCCTTAGTTCCAACTTTCTAAATTTTACCCTTCATAGCTTGGCCCTAATTCTATTATTGTGGCTACTCCTATCAATCTCTTCTCTCTAAACTCTAGCAATCCTCCTCGAATTTCCCTCACAATGATTTCCAAGCACCCTAGCTATGAACTCTGCCAGATGATGCTGCCCCAAAAGAGTCCCACTCCATTGATTGCATAATCATGGAGGAGATGATACAGTCCTGTGTATGATAAGTTGAGAGTTGCATGTAGGTTGGTCCTCTTGGTTGAAGCTTCCATCCACACTCATGAAAATGCTCAAATAACACTCCCGTAGCTTCTTCGGTGAATTCCACATCAACCCAACTCCACAAACAACTAGTGAATCCTCCCTAGGTGTAGTGGTGGCCCCCAGACTGCGTACCCTACTCCAGAAATGTGTGGGATCTACATTTGATGCCTCTTCTAGTCTCAATGATAAAGGAAAGCCTTCCTAGGGTGGCACTCGAAGTCCACTAAAGAACAGTTGAGTTTCTTTCCTAGGGAAGCCCTTGTGCTAAACAACACAATATTGGCTCAACTTAACAACTAAGGAAAATTCGATTTTGAAATAGACAAAATACCCCTATTTCTACCTCATTCCTTCCTTTTATAATTGTTGGCCATGCATTCCTTTTGGTTCCTTCCACCAATTCAATTTTCCTCAAGGAATTCATATTCCTTCTTCCCCAGGTGTGTACCTTATGTGGTCCCCATATTCCACTATGAATTTAATCTTCCATTTTCTCTAATGTTGGTGGCCTCCATCTCTCTAAAAATTAAGTGGGGACCCCTTCCACCCAATTTTCCTATGTTTACATGCCAAAATATTTCCCAACACCTAATTTCAAAATAGAAATTCATCTTAGAAAAATTAATTTAATTGGGGACATTACAGTCCTCCCCACCAAAAATTGCTTGTCCTCAAGCAATGCCTAATCAAGCACCCTCTCGATTAACTAACCTCAATAGTCTCTACACACAATGCGAGGGTCCCGAATGTACCACTCAACCATCCCTAATCTCTGACTCATCCTCCCAGGATCCCAAGCCATCTTGATTAGCATGAGGCATCCCTTGCTCCACTTGTTGTCCAACTTAGCATAGGCTCCAAACGTCCCCTCGATACTTCCACTAAGTAGAGCATCATGGTATTATAAAATCCTGATCATCTCCTCATGCAACTGCGCTACCAAATATTCTCTCTCATGCACGTCAAGAGTAGACCCCTGAAAACGAAATCCAATCCTTGTGGGATGGAATCCTCACCTACCTGCACTTCCCCTGATCTCCTCCTGTTGATCACCCTGCCACACTCGTGAAGTCTGCCACACAACCAAAAAGTCACTGAAACCCAATGGAAGATATGGATGACCTTCCCCTATATACACCCACTCACCTTCAAGGGTAGTTGAACTTCTAAGCCCTACTAGGCCAAAATCCAAAGCTATTCCAAAAGGGGTGCGATCATGATGTCCTTGTGCCACTCTTATCATGACAGTTTTCCCATCACACGCAAGATTTATCCCCCTCTCTTTGGACCTGATGGAAGAATATCCATGGATTTCAAATGCATCTAGCTCAAGAATCCCCATGATATCATGACCTACCCATCCAACACTCACTCTGATTTGTAGTAGCAATAAGGAAAACCAGTCTTGTCATCCTTTGTCTTGCTCGTGCTCATCATGAAACAAAGTGTCCAATCAACTAGCTAGATACCTAGATCCCACAACCAAAATGGCTATGGCATATTACTGATAGCTACTGGTGCCAGCTCGTACCACATCTCGATCCCTTGTGTGCAATTGATATAAGGCCTCCTTACATCATGAACCAATATGGTGCATACGAACTTGCCCTGCATTGGCCATACCACACAATGGGATCTATCATCCTGACTCTTGAAATCGCTCCCCAACACTGCCTAGATTCTAAACATTTGCCTTCATGTAAGGTCCACAAACTATTGTGGATGCTCCTAAGACACCTCAAAATGTCTCACCCAAAGGGGGTAATGCCTCTCCCTGAGTGTGGACTCAAGTGTAGTGCAAGTGTTACCTCTACAGAATATTGGACAACCCCCAATCTTGCATCCACCAACCTGTGCTTCGCCCATATGCCACAGTTTGAAAGCATCTCTCTTGATGCAACGTTCCCCATCCAACTGTCTCAGATGAATCTCTTGGATTTTGTTTCTCACAATGAGAGCATTAAGGAATAATATCAACGTTCCCGACATCAATGTGCAATGCTGGTGAGTGATAAAGGGAAGCTCACAGTCAACCCTATGATCAACTCGACCTCTAAATTTGAGTGTGAAAAACCCAATGGATTTCCTTATGCCCTCGTCAAGATATCTCTCTGGTGAAAACACCCAAATAAACTTTTGTTCATCATTATGCTCTGTTGCACACAAATACACACCCCAACACTCCACTACATAGCCTTGAACTTCTTCACACAACTTCATGCACCATTGGATATCAACGATCAGTGACATGCCACCATGTATCATAGGCTATCCCATATGTGGCCATACATCCACCACTCTGCTAGTACACCCATAGCGATGTGATCTACATCTCCTCATCTGCCTAGGTACACCTATGTGGCTCAACTCATCACATGGAATCAGGACTAATGCTACCATGTCGAACCTCAGTAGCTCTAGTGCCCAATACATCAATGAGAAAGCAATATCTCCATATGATGCCCTGTTCGGTGGCCTCAGGATGCCACCTCATCCTACCAACTCTTACCAAAGTAGTCTAACCATCCTACGATCCCATGTGAACCCCACATGCCATGAAAACTCATGAAATCTTCCTGCTCCTCTACCAAGCCATCTTGTCACTAGTGATGTCAAGAAATCTGAAGGGGATATGAAAAGGTGTGTGCACCCAATCACCAAGTCCATCACATAGATGCTACCATGACCTACCAACTCCACGATGCGATAGATAATCCCACCTGGATCCTAATAACAATCTAGCCCTTGACCTCCTTTGGTAATCCACAGCCTCCATTGAGACATGGTTGTGGATGTGTCTAACCTCCTAGTCAGCTCCACAAGATACTAACTCAATATCTCTCACCATCCAACCCCAAGGGAAGGATCAAGAGCATGGAACTAACCCTCCATCCTACCAAGGGTGCACCCTGTGTAATGCATGTTGCCTCATCTCACCATCCTGGTCAACACATAAAATATATCGAGGTGACTTTGCCTCTCCCTCTCTAATGTGTAGTGGTAACCTGCTAGTGCTATTGGCCTATAATATCTGAGTAGGGTTTCCCCATCGCTCCAATTTCGACTCCAACTGAACCATTAGGGAACCCAATCGTTCCCAAAAGTGAGTAAGTTTGGAAGCTAACTCAGCACAAATCACTCTCATGCCCTACAACTCCTCGTTCAATTGTAGAATGTCCTATCCCACTATCGTGGCCTTGTTTCTCAATGCTATAAGGCTAGCTTGGAACTGATGATACTGTGGATGGTGGCTATCCTATATAAAATCGATCACTGCTCTGGACCCCTCCATCTCTTCTCGTACCTCCTTATTGAAAAGTATGCCTCCAAGAACCTCATCAACCTACTGTGGGTGACCATCATCTAGAAATTTGGTCATAGCATTGGGTACCTCATCAACTATTGACATCTCATCAATAAATGTCCCTTCGAGTGTTTTCTCTACTCCCTCAACCGAGGTGTCAGTTGGAGCTACCAAATAGGCCTCCAACAATGGTGACTCCTGCACCACACCGGGTATATCCGTGTGCCCCTCACCATCCTGCGTGTCCTCCTACTCAACCTTCTCCTCAAGGTTCTAACATCTAAATTCTGATCTCCACTAGTAGAAATGCCTCCTGGTCTCATCCTCTAGCTTTCCTTGTCATATACACTCCCTTTGAGGGGGTCTGGTGTCCTTCCTCTCAAATCTTTCCATGAACCTCTGTTGTGAACTCTTTGTAGGATGTGATACATACATGACCCAAAGGGATTAGCCCTTGGTAGCAGCATTCCATAACATCTCCATCCAAGTGAAAAGTGGCATGCTTAATAACATCTGCCTCCCTGATGAGGTTTAACCGAAAATATGTGTCCAATTCTTGTACCCATTTTCTGACAGAAATCCTAAATGAACCATCAAAGTGGGTGAGGGTCATTTTTCCCTCAATGATACTCACTCTCCCTTGAGTCATGAGTTTTTCTATAGTTCACCCATCACATTGCACACATGCCGAAATCTTCCATGAGCTTGCTGGATACTACACGAATGACTAAGATCATTCTTTGATACCATTGTAATATTCCTAGTAGAAATCTTACAATGATAACAAAGACATGCATAAATAAATAACACAGAAAATTTTAGAAATGCATACAGATAAACCAGAAATTTCTGCAAATCCCCAAACTAGCCAAATTTTATTAATAATATCTACTGTGGCACAAATTAGTTGAATAAATTTCATCTATGTTTGCACAAGGCAAGCTACAAGCACTATGTGATGAGTACGAGAAATCCAAATGGCTGCAATAATAAACACCTCCAGAAAAATGTGATTCTGCCCCAAAACTACATTGTTTCCTCACTTCGCCCCCTAATTTTTCCACTCTAAAGTGCCCAAAAAATTCTATAAAATTAGGGGAGTGTTCCTTGCCCAAAACCTAGAAAAACTTAGAAAAACCCAGAAAGGGTTTCCCTTAGTTCCAACTTTCTAAATTTGACCCTTCACAACTTGGCACTCCACCAAATTCGAATTCTATTACTGTGGCTACTCCTGTCAATCTCTTCTCTCCAACTCTAGCAATACTCCTCAAATTTCCCTCCCAATGATTTCCGAGCACCCTGGCTCCAAACTCTCCTAGATGGTGTTGCCCCAAAAGAGTCTCACTCTAATGATTGGATAGTCATGGAGGAGATGATGCCGTCCTCTGTATGATAAAGTGAGAGTTGCATGTAGGTTGGTGCTCTTGGTTGTAGCTTCTCTCCACACTCATGCAAAAGATGAAAGAACACTCATGTAGCTTCTTTGATCAATTCCCTAACAACTGAGCTCCACAAACAACTACTGAATCATCCCTCTATGGAGTGGTGGCCCCCAGGTTGTGTGCTCTACTTTAGAAATGCCTGTGACCTGTATTAGATGCCTCTTCTAGTCTCATTGATGAAGGAAATCATTCCTAGGGTGGCACTTGAACTCCACCAAGGAAAGGTTGAGCTTCTCTCCTTGGGAGGCTCTTGTGATAAACAACACAATATTGGCTCAACTTAATAGCTAAGGAAAATTCAATTTTTGAAATAGACAAAAGAATCCTATTGCTCCCTCATTCCTTCCTTTTATAATTGTTGGCTATGCATTCCTTGTGGGTCCCTCCACCAATTCGATTTTCCTCAAGGAATTGAAATTCTTTCTTACCCAAGTGTGTACAATATGTGGGCCGAATATTCCACTATCAATTTAATCTTTCATTTTCTCTAATGTTGGTGGCTTCCATCTCTCCAAAAATTAAGTGGGGACTCCCTCTGCCCAATTTTCCTAGGTTTACATACCAAAATATTTCTACACACCCAATCGCAAAATAGAAATTCATCTTAGCAAAATTAATTTAATTGGGGACATTACAAAAAAATTTCACATGTGTGCAGGAAATCAATATGATTTAGTGCATATACACATTGTTGTTAAAATTTAAGTGCGCAGAAGTATGCTCCATGCCTAAAAATAAAGTATGCACTTGGGAAAATTTAAGAAAAAATAAAAAAAAAAACCAAGCAAATCATAAAATCCAGACTTTCACTATTTTCCAAACACTCAGAGAAGGCTATGACAAAAATGATCAAAGTAAAAGCAAGGAGATGATGGAGAACGAGACGCTCCCCAATATGGTCGCAAATTTGTTAGGCATACTTATCCTTCTTGTGGACAAGATGGATCTCCCTAGATCTCAAATGAAATCTAGTAACAAACAAGAAAAGAACTACTAACATTCCTTAGCTTATGATTGATTGAAACAAGTAATATGCGAGCAATCCGTTATCAGTTTAACAAAGTGTCCATTTAAGTCCTTTTAGTGCCTTCCACAATGGTGTTCTCCTTGATGCTTTAGAGACCATTCCAGTGCTTTCCATGACTTCTCCCTGATTTTTAAAGGACATATACATAAACAAAATCACACAAAGGATTGAAGCATCTAGTATATAGAATGAAATATAAATGAAATTCCTAAGTCAACATACATCATAAATTGCATGACTAACCCATCATAACTTGTGTTAGTGATCAAGAAATCTCAGAACTGATATTAGAATAGAAATCATTAGGAAAGAATTTTTCTTTTATTGAATAAAAAGGAGAACAAACTTACAACCGTAATGCCTTGATGTTACAAGAACCTTCCCATGATATCTAACGTTCTCCTTGGATGAAAATCCTTCTAGCCATTCTTCTGCAACACAAACCTACCTTCAATGGCCCTCTCCAATCCTCTAGCTCATGTTTATTTATAGGCCAAGAGGAGGAGGTTTGGGATTTTATTCCTAAGGGGTGAGATCCACAAATTTTGTGATAGGGGATCCACAATGAAAGGGAAGTAGCTCCATGATGGGAGCGATCAAGGTTGAGTAAGCATCGATTTGAAGTTGTTAGTTGGGAAAGATTCGACTAACAAAGCTTTTAGACTTAATTATTATTTTCTACCTACATTGAGTCATGTACGTAGGCCATAATGTAAGATAGAACACATTTTTCACATAATCTAATGGTCTGTTCTACATATGCATAGAAACTCACTAGGGAATTGCGCATGCAATCAAAAAATAGGTTTTTAGGCCTCGAAGTCCAGGAATTTCATTCTCTTTAGGATTGTTTTGGTTCTAGCCTTGCAAGGGGATGCTCTGGAACACGTTGATGGATAGCGAAAGGTCCCGAATGATGGTCATTTTCCTAATGTGACAAAATGACATGTAACACTAACACCGATTATTACCAGGGAATGTACTTACCAGGCTTAGGGATGCAGATTTGCAAGGATACCTGAAAGAAAGCAAGTCAATGAGGGTTAAATATAGTTTCAATTCCCTCCCTCTTGAACTCAGCAGTGTGCAAATGATACAACAATGTGGCAAGGGTTTGGGATTTGGTTACCCTAACCTCCCTACCAAGTTTAGGAGTCACTGGATTAGAAGTCTAGAGATCAACGATGGGTGGTATGCCATCTAGAAATGGTCACATCACCCTTTAAACCCTGCTACATGGCATCTAGAATTTGAGAAGTATCCATGGGAAAGCTTGTAGTGGAGTGGCAAACATAATATGAACATTGCAATACATACATAAACCTAGGTACGAAGCAGAATGGCTATTGTTTAGTTGAACCATAATCACCTCTTTTTCCACATACATTTAATGCAATCAAATATAAATCTATGCGCTTAGTAAGGTTTGGAATTTCATGGGCATGACATGCATTTTTCCTATCAAATACAATTAAAAAATTTACATTACCATCTCTTGTGATGGGTTTTGACATTTACAAAACATATTTTTGACATTTTATTATATTACCAAACATTATTAATATCCTATAAGCATGTTCCATCTAGACTGGGGCTTATCAATCACTATGTATGCTCATGTACTACCATTTATTCTTCAGAATTTTCGAACAGCTACCCTACTCATGTTAGGGCTGAGGTTTCGATTTTGGCACGCTCCACTACTCTAAATTTCCCATGCTCCAACTAACAAATCTATGAATCTTCAATGTAGTTGATGACATCTACCAATGTGAAACTCTCTAAGGTAGTTGATGGCATCCACCAATATGCATTCAATTCTACCACCTCCCAATTCAAATTCAATAGTTTCATGCACAAATTTTTGAAGAATTAAAAAGCTTTATTTTCCAAAACAATGTTTCTTGAGTTGGGGAATTAACACATGAGCTAGGTAACCTAGAAAGTTTAGAATCCCTTGTTGTTACAGAGAGCAATATGAAGGGAAATTTTCCAATGGAAATCTGTAACCTTAAAAAACAGATCGACCCAATACCAAACCCTATCACCTACGACGAAGTCCCTTTCTTGACTCGCTATATGTGAAATTTGATCGTACAAAAAGGAGGAATAGTGAGCCATAAAGCAGACCAACACACCACATAATAGATCTCAAAATAAGAGGTTTTCTAATGGAAATCAAGAATTTAACTAAACTAAGAAATATTTTCGTCAGACATAACTTGTTCCATGACATGATACTTCCTTATTTAGGGCATCTGTGTGAACTCTTAATAATGGATTTGAGGTTTAATGCATTGTAGGGCCCAATTCCAACATCTTTTGGGAGTATGATATCTCTGGTAAAAATGTATTTCCATGACAATAAGTTATAAGAGGTGACTCCTTGGAAATTGGGGAATTTGGAATCCCTTACATTTTTGGATTTAAGGAATAGTAAGCTTCACATAAACCTTCCAGGTTCCTAAATATAAATGAAGATTTGCAAGAGATTTACCTCAGTAATAGTTACTTCGGAGGACCGATTGATTCTCTTCATTGAGAAAATTTGTAGTCCTTAATGAGTTTGGATATTTCATCCTGTAATTATATTGGAACCATTCCAAAATCATTAGGGCAATTGAATATGCTTAGGTACCTTGCCTTGAATGATAATAAGATCACCCAGAGAGTTCCTTCATAGTTGGAAATTTTTCTAAACGTCTACTCTTTGTTACTAAATAGAAACAATTTGTCTAGTCATTCAAAATTTCCATAATTTTTTTATGAAAAAATGGAAGGTACCCAATTTTGTGAAGTAATACAAGGCTTTGTTATGTTACACGAAATCAGAACTTTGTTCCAAATGGGGTAACCCTGTGTTCTGGAATGGTAAGGGCTAAAAAAAGTCATGGCACGTCAATGAATTCCATTGTTGGATATGGCGCATGAAGTTGTAATTTAAGATCCTCTATTATATCATTTGCTTATTTGGTTATGAGTTTCATACTGCAAATTTTCAGTGGGTGGTGGTTTTCACACCAGGGAAAATGTTAGTGGATTGAAAAGGAGAAATTTTATTGTCTTCATTAAGCTTTCCTTAAAAGCAGAACTTTGTTCCAAATAGGGTAACTTTGTGTTCAGGATTGGTAAGAGTTGGAAAAATTCATGACACATCAATGAATTCCATAGTTGGATATGGTGCAATAAGTTGTAATTTAAGATTCTCTATTATATTATTTTCTTTGGTGATGAGTTTCATACTGTGAATTTTCAGTAGGTAGTGGTTTTGACACCAAAGGAAAATTTCACTAGAGTGAAAAGGATAATTTTTTCTACCTTCATTAAGCTTTCCTTAGGTGTTATTTTTCTCTTTTGATTGTTTGTGATCAGGCACTTATTGCAAACATGTTGGATTTACTGATTGTTTGTTGCATCACAACCTAGGCATATCTATGAGGTTATTAGTTTGGTTTTGCTGAAGGATCGATTGTAGATTTTTAATCTCCATTGTCAGCGAAAGGAGATAATGGCTTAAATTCTATTAATTCATTTAATGAAACCTAAATTCCTGAGTAAGGGGAAAGTGACATAGTTATCATCTTAGGAACCTGCAATCTTGATTCATAAAGTTGATGCCAGTTCTTTTTTTGTTCAGCATACTCTCTTTCTTTTCTTGTGTGGTATCTAATTTCAAGTACACTCAGAGTCGAGATATAGTGAACCGTCAATATCCATGGTATGGAACCAAACAAATATGTTTAATATTTTATACTAAATAGAAAAGAAGCCTCCAAATACCAAAAAAAGGGGTCATTATAACCACCGTTTGAACATAAAAGAATATTACAATGATTATAACCAGTGTTTGAAAAAAGGAGGATATTACATGGTGTATATTTTCCTATAGATTCATAGCTGATGTAATGTACTAAAACACAAGGCAATAATCTACTCTTCTCTTTAAACAACGGAAACCAATAGAACAATGAAAACAATAATTGACAATAGGAAGAATAATCAATGGCACATAACAAAATATATATTTAGGAAAAGCCACTGCTCATAACCCCAATTATATATCCCATTAGTCAGAAATTTGAGTGATAATACAAATCTTGTTCTCACTAGAACAATTCCCGCACAAGTATGATCAACTCTCTGCCTCACAATTCTGCTCTAGCTAGCACTTCTCTAGTTCTATTTCCTGCCAAGCCCCTATTTCCTTTCACAATTCCTATGAGGATCAACACATATTTAATTGGGAAATCCTTCCTCCATAACTACGCAATCCCAGACTAGGTACTTCTCTGATTGCATGCATGACCTGTACAACTCGGATTATTATAAAATTGATTGTACATTGTCCCTGCACTCTAGTCTTAATTTAGAATTTCTCTAAACTTACATGGATGTGTTTCTCATGAGGGGATATTCAGTTAGGTGTTGTAGCATTGAGGATGCACTAGTGCAGTAACTCACTTCTAGTTCCACAAACAGTTAGAATTATTTAAATTTTCTATAACTCAGTCAAACTCATTTATCAAATTACAGCTCAAATAAACTCATCTTGGACCACTAAAATTTATGGAACACACATGCATGACTACAAAAAGACTTCCAACTGAACATTTTTAAGATAGTTAAGTCAATTTAACCTAATTAACTATTTACAAGTTTCTATGAGAATATAATTAGGTTTTAATTCTCAGTTTAATTCAAGGAAAAATTTAAATGGAATTTCTTTTTGCCATTTCTCAACACTCACTGTCAACAAGAAAGTGATTATCATCTACCTTGATCCTATCCCTGTGAAACTCAAATTTATGTCTTGATGATGCTTTAATAAAAATGTCAGCATGTTGCTCCTCTATGGGAATGTACTCCAATAACATAACCCTCATCAATACACAATGTCGAAGATTATGATATCGGATATCAATATGCTTGGACTGATCATGAAAAAATGGATTTTCAAAGAGTTTGATACAAATTTGATTATCAGAGTAAATCAAAGTTGGATCCATCTGCTCACCAAAGAAAGAAACCTGAATCTTCTTCCTAATGTTCTCTTCCTGTCGGATGGAGTCCCTACCTAATGTACATTGGTGATGCCTTCAAGCATCACTCCTTTTTTCTATATGTACCACAATCCATATTGAGTAGTGCGTCTAAGGTATCTACACATGCTATGTTGCCTTCCAATATAGCTTGGTAGGCTTAATCTTCGCTTGAGTAAGTTGGTTAAGTGAATAACACATATCCATTCGTGTGTTCACAAAATACATGAGTGAACCCACAAGTTTCTTGTAAACAATAGCTTTCACTATTTCCCCCAAAGTAGCATCCTCCTTCCTCCAATTACTTTCTAGAGGAGTCTCCATGGTTTTTTTCTCTCCATGTTAAACCTCCTAAGTATCTCGTTCGCATATTTTCCCTGAGACATATATAGTTCCCCATCACCATGTGATACTTCCATGCCCAAAAAGTAATGCATGAACCCCATGTCCTTCATCACAAACTCTCTTGCAAGATCATCCTTGAAAGACTTGATCAGTTGATCATCACCTATCAGAATCAAATTGTCAACATATAAAACAATGATTAACAATTTACGTTCCACCACTATGTGGTACAGGTTCGCATCCTCTTCACTTTTGGTGAAGCCCAACCTGATGAAGTAGCTATCGATCCTAGTGTACCAAGCACATGGTGCTTGCTTCAAGCCATGCAATGCTCTCTTGAGTCGGTACACATTTGACTCATGGTCGAAGGTCTCAAAACCTTCAGGCTGCTCTACATACACCCCTTCCTCAATCATGCATTTAAGGAAGGTCGCCTTTACACCCATTAGATTTATCTTCCAACCCATATGCAATGATAATTCCAATATAGATCTCATTGATGAGTAGCTTGCAACAGGAGCAAAGGTCTCATCATAGTTAATCCCCTCTAATTGTGAAAAGACATGGGCCAAAAACCTAGCCTTATGCTTCTCCACACTAGCATTTGCATCTTTCCTTACCTTGTAAAGCCATTGAGAGCTCGCCACTCACTTGTCTTCCAATCTTGGGACCACATCCCAAAACCTATTACAAACTATGGAGCCATACTCCTCCACTATGGCATCAACCCAAACTGGTTTTTACATTGCCTCCTCAAAGGAAGATGGCTCTGTCTCAACACATCCGCTCATAAGAGCCATGTGTCTAGTGTACATCTCAGGTGACCTCCTCTGCCTGTGCTGAGATGTGGGTGCTCCCACATTCTCCCGTGCGTCATTCAATAACCTATCAGCCTCTCTAGTGCACTTTCTCCCAACTCTAGAAGACTCTTCATGAGTGGATGTCTCCACTCCCAAATCCTTTGCATGTTGTTGTTCCACATCAATCTGAGGCTGCTCAACCACATGTAGTTGAATCTCCGTCTCAAGGGAACATCGCATGGCCTTCTCCTCATCGAATCTAACATCCCTACAAACCAATATCACCCTATTCTTCATAACGTAAACCTAGTATTTGTGAAGTGTATCAGTGAACCCCACAAATATCCCCAAATCTACTATCAAATCAATATTCTTTCATGCATATTTGGTCAAATGGAAATATACCGATGACCCAAAAATCCTGAAGTGACCAACATTTCGTCTCTTATCGAAGAAAGCATCCTTTGGTGTTTTCATCCCAACAATCTGATGCAGGCTTCTGTTCTGCAAATAAATAGTTGTGTTGCATGCCTCAACCCACAAGTGTAGTGGTAGGCCCTGATCATTTAACATCGTCCGTGCTACCCTTACGATGCTTTTATTCTTCCTTTAGGCCACCACATTCTATTGTGGGTTATAGGGTGTCGTGAAATCCCGTTTAATACTTTTTTCTGTACAGACGTTCTTAAACTCATTTGAGACATACTCACCACCATTATCACTCCTCATAGGTTTAAAATTATTGCCATAATCTTTCTCAATGAATGCTATAAATTCACGAAAATTTGTGAAAATTTGATCCTTCTTCTACATGACAGAGATCCAAAATTTACGAGAAAAATCATCAACATATATAACATAATACATGCGTTTGGCCATGGATGTTTTCGAGAATGGTCCACACACATCTAAATGGACTTGCTCTAGAATTTTCTTTGCTCGAATGTCTTTGTCATGAAAGGAAGCCTTGTTGTATTTTCTCAAATTACACCCGTTGCATGTATCAACTTACTCTAGCGTACCTTTGGGAAGACATGTAGAAATCTGCTGCAAGATTTTCAAAGCCTCATGATGCAAGTGGCCCAATCACCTGTGCCACAACTTGCAAACATCTCGGCTCTGCACCATCTATAGTTTCATGCTCAAAGCAATACAATGCTCTACCTCCAACTTATAAATATTCTTAACTCGAATCCCAATCTTCCTTACCTTTCCTGTGGTTGTGTGTCGAAGGAACACCAAGTTTCCTTTGCTAAATACCACATCATAGCCTCTATCCTCCAACATGATGATCGATACCATGTTCTTATTCAACTTGGGCACATACATAACATTTCTCAATGTGGGAGGAGCACCCTCTCCCTCTGAAAAGTAATTGTGCCTAATCCTATAACACTATACCTATCATCATCAACCATCTCAATATGCATCTCGAGATGTTTCTCCTCCAGGTCACTAAACAACTCCTTATCACCAGTCATGTGGAATGAAACTCCATTGTCTAGGGACCATACACTACCCATCATTGATGACACAATGCATGCAATTAGAGTAAAGTCTAATTTTAATTAGGAGGCCAAAACCTCACCTGACACTCCTCTTGAGGACTTCTTCTTCGACTTCTTCTTCAATTTCTTGAGCGAACAATTTATATCGAAATGTCCCAGATCATGACAATGAAAGCACTTAACTTTCGATGTTTCTTTCTTCTTACCTCCATGGAAAGAATTTGATTTGGAATGGGATGCCTTCCCTTTCCCCTTCTTTGCCTTACTCGTTAAGGCACAATTTTCCTCATCATCAATCTTTGATGAGGAACCATCTCTGTTGTTCCTTCTGATCTCCTCCTACATGAAATCCAACCACAGTCATTCCCAATCTAGGAGCTTCTCCCTCCCATAACAGAGTCCTGATAGCTATTCCAACTCTTCAAAAAGCCGAAGAGTGTTAGGCTCATCATATCATCCTCAACAAAGGTTATTCCAACACTTCCAAACTCATCACAATAGTAAGTGTACTTGGTCAAGTATTTTGGAATAGTCTCACCTTTCTCAATCTTGATTTTTCAAAGTTTGTCTTTCAGTGCCAACTTCCTATGGTTACTGTTGTTCTGGAAATGGTATGTTAATTCTTTCCACATAGCATACGAAGTTTCCTTCCCATGGAGACTCAAGACAATGTGGTCTCAAACTCTCCCAAGGATTATCTCCCTTGCCTTCGCCACACACTTCTTCCATTCGACTAGATTCTAAGTATCCAATGTTGTTGGTTTAGGAATGTATTAATCAATGAATTCCTTGAGGCCATTATCCTCCAACACTGCCTCCATCATGTCCTTCCAGGCTATATAATTCAAGCTGCCTTCCAAGGCAATCTTGAGCCTCAAACCGTAGAAATCAATTTTTCCATCCTGAAGTATGAATTTCAAATTTGAATTTCACCTGTAACCCCAAACTCAAAACTTAGAAATCTCCTCTAGTATATTGTCTTCATCTCCGATATCGTGTAGATTTTCCTATAGATTCACAGCTCATGTAATGTACTAACACACAAGACAAGAATCCTCTCTACTCTTTAAACAATAGAAACCATAGATTGATGAAAGAAATAATCAACAAGAGGAAGAATAATCAATGAAACATAACATAATCTTTCTCTGGGGTAAGCCACTACTCAAAACTCCGAATATCTATTCCATTAATATGAAATTTGAGTGATAATATAAAGCTTGTTCTCCCTAGAACAATTCCTACACAAGTATGATCTATTGTCTACCTCACAATCCCACTCTAACCAACACTTAACCAAATTTTTTGCTTTTGAAGCCTCTATTTCCTTGTGCAATTATTGCGAGGATCAACCCATATTTAATTGGGAAATCCTTCCTCCATAACTATGCAATCCAAAACTAAGTGGTTCTCTAATTGCATGCATGACCTATATAGCTTGGATTATGATACAAATGATAGTACATTTTCCCTACACTCTAGTCTCAACTAGGAATTTCTCTGAACTGACATGCATGTGTTCCTCATGAGGGGATATTCAATTAGGTGTTGTAGCACTGAGGATGCACTAGTGCACCAACTCGATACTAGACCTCTACTAGTTCGACAAATAGTTAGAACTATTTAAATTGTCTATAACTCATTCAAACTGAGTTATCTAATTACAACTCAAATAAACTCATCCTGGACCCCTGAAATTTAGGGATAACACTTACATGACTACATAAAGACTTCCAACTCGAAATTCCTCAGATAATTAAGTTGATTTAACTTAATTAACTATTTACAACTTTCTATGATAATATAATTGAATTTTAATTCTGATTTTAATTGAAGGGAAAATTAAAATGGAATATCTTGTTGCCATTTCAACACAAGGGACTTAGATTTTAGTGCATGGTAGTTGTGGGAAAGATCCATGTGGTTGCCTCATTTAATTTCTTGAATTTGTTTCTAGCCTTCATCTTTGGTTATCATTATCACACTTTAAATGGTCAAGTTACTTGTATTTTTTTTTCTCTTGTCTTTCAAATACCATTTTCTATGTTATACACATGCAATAGCTTTAAGCTAAATTGAATATTTATTTCTTTCTTTTTTCTATATTTATTTATTTATGCACTATAAATGGTTATACCGTGGCATAACTTGAAAGTGTAGAAAGATAGTTGTCTAAAATACTAATCTTCCAAGGAAATTAGCATGTGGTGGGAAGTGAACATCCACTGATGATTTGAAACTAGCGATGTGAATATTCACTAGTAACAATGTGAATATTCACTAGTAACAATAAAAGTATACGTATAATAAGTTTTTTTTAAGTTTTTACTTATTTTGATATTCTTCTACCAAAATTTGCAATTTTGTTATCCATACTTATGAGTTATATTTATTGTGTTATTTCCTTCATTATTATTTTTTGGTCAATGGTAAGGCAATCCCACACGGATAGGAATTGTGAGGCATTTAGATAATAGGAGAGAACAATACTAAAAAGACTAACACCATTTTGAGCAATGAAAACATTGAAGGTCGAGATGGGGATGAGAGTACGTTTAGTTGATTCAAATATTTGAAGAAAATGGCAAAGTGGGATGAAGGGGAGAATATTGAGAATTCAATGATAATGGGATGAAGAAAAATTCAAACTAGCTGAAGATGAAGATGATAATTATATGGTAAAAATTTCCAATGAACTAATGGTAAAACTTTCCAATGAACTAACAATGCAAGATGAACCTAAAAAATAATTTATGTTGGAAAGTTTAAATATCAAGCACAGTTACATTGATATGATAGTCTCATGTGTGAAGGTTTAGACATGGTATCTCGAGCTTTGATTGTGTGTGGAAAATCGAAATAAATTGGTTACATCTATTTATGTTGGAAAGTTTAAATATCAAGCACAATTACATTGATTTGATAGTCTCATGTGTGAAGGTTTAGACATGGTATCTCGAGCTTTGATTGTGTGTGGAAAATCTTATAGAGATCGTTAGTATTGAGTAGCACTGAGAAATGACATTATGAGGCCTTGAACCTTTAGATGATAGGTTCTTGCATGAAACCTTGCAAACGGAACTTAGGTTATTGCATTAAACCTTGCAAATGTCCAAATTTCTAGGCATGAACCTGTCATTTAAAAGTTATGAGCAAGTCATAATAGAAATTTCATAGTGGGGGCTTAGTGCTTGCCTCTCGAGGGAAATAAATCCAATTGTAGTTGTGTGAAAGCCTTGGTAGGAGAGGAGTAAGTTAAGCAACAGACATGTAAGGTGTATGAAGGCCTCCTAAAATAAGTAGATTGGAACAATTTCTTAATATTAATTATTTAAGGGAGTGTACATCACAAAATTCTATGAGAAAAGTTTTGAATAGTGCATTGCTTACGTCAAACTATGCTAGGTTCTTCATTTGCACTATGGACATGGGGAAGCTTGAAAGGGGAATGTAGATACAAAGGTCATGCAACTAGCAAGGCAGCTACAATGTCTGTGCTTGAACTATCACTAAAAGTCTATGATGATTTTTCTGTAAGAAAATGAATTATAAAAATAGAAGAAAGGAAAAAAAATACTTTAATATTAATGTTCCCACAATACTCTTAATTCATTTCCTTCCACTTCCAAAACTTTTAAATTCTCCATCTCCATGGAAATCTAAGAAGCAGGAAAAAATGTGTACACTTAAAAAACATATCCATTAGAGTTATATGGATAACACCCTTCTAAGTATTTGCTCTAAATAATCACCTTCAACCATTACAAGTTCCAAATTCAAAATTCCACAAAAATAGAAATTATGTAATAGAAATCATGTAATAGAAATCTCAAATAGTTCCCAAATGGACGGAAAATAATAACGCAGATGATTCAATCGTGCAGATATATCAAATTGAAGCAGGCTTATATATGAGATAGCTGAGTTCAAAAGATTTGAGATTGCCCAGAACTCTCTAAAAGTGTAATTATTTGATTGAAGTGGAGGCAAGTGGATCAAAATGCTGAGGTTTTTTTGAGGTTTTTTTTGTAAATTTCGTGGAAGTTATGCTTAGTATATAAATGAAGGATTTATCAAACCTTTGTCCATAATCATGAAGTGACCAAGCTAATAATTTCAATAATCCTGAAATAGAAGAGTAATTTTTTAATCAAATCTTTATTTGTTAAGAATTAATTTATTATCAAAACACCATTTTGGAAGAGAAAATTTGTAAATAGAAGGATATATGAAGGCTCAAAAAATAAAATCCAAATTCCAACCTTTCTCTCATTAACCCAATTTATAGAAATAAATATATTAACCATGCTACAAACTTATATAGAAAATTAAACATTAAAAAGGTAAATAAAAAACAAAT